>JAOYSI010009368.1:6495-24295 GCA_025775065.1 Hiodon alosoides | reverse complement strand
TTATTATTATTATTATTATTATTATTATTATAATGGAATCAGTGTGATATGTATTTTCACTGTTAAATATTGACACGGGCTCCCTTCAGGGAGCGTTAACGGTACTCCCCATCCAGACATACTTAACCTCATCCCATCCCTCAATCACGTTCTTCAACAGTAACTATCAGGGTGAAACATAAATAGAGACGTATTGACTCCAGAGTCAAGGACGAGCACAAACCCAAGGTCAATGTTGATTCGTGGAAGTGCACCCAATGTGAACTTAAATGGATCAATGGTAATCTTATTCTTTACATTGCGTAAATGGTGCATATTTAATCCTCTCTCGGACAACTCTCCGAAGGCTTTGTTGTAACGCCATGAAAGTCATGATTCTGAAATCAGCATAGCTGGGGCTTCCTCTGTGCGTCATCCCTGAAATGTCCTCTGAGGGAGATTTCTATAGACTCAGCGAGAACCACGTCTCCCAGGAGAACAGCACAGCTGACTGGCGTTGCAGGGAGGTGTGGGCACCGCGCACTGCAGACCTTCCTCTTACCTGCGCAAGGGTTGCATGCGTCATTAAAGGGCACATTTCTGATTCTTGTTGAATGGTCGCATTCGAATTGATTTCTGGTAGCAACCGCAGTCACTCGTCAACATGGGGGGATATATATAATAAAATTGCTTGAAAATGTCACAGTTGTAAACATTGGTATTGTGGTATTTACTAGTGTCTGGTGTTTGGCTCATGTCGTGGAGTATAACACATAATATCAATAGTAAAATAAAATAGTTATTGTTATTATTATGGAATTAAAACCACATTAAATAAAACACCTTCAATTTACCCAATCACGAAACAACTCGTGTCCCCTTATAAACACGACACACCCAGCGCTATTGTTGATGATAGAAAAGCATGCCACCCTCCACATTGCCTCTCACGCTCTGCTTGTCTCGCGGCAATAGTTATCTCCGAGGCGCCGAAGGATCAATCTACTGGTTTTTTTTTTCGTTTTTTTTTTTTTTGAGAGACAGATCTCTGCAAACAGGAAACCGAGTGGCACAGCTGCCGACGTGCAAAAATTGTCACTCAGTCAAGGCTCTGGGGAGAAACATAGGACGAATTCAGGTTAACGCTGATCGGGTCAGGGTCAGTTTCGGAAGGTTGCCTCTACATACACCCATCTTCCCAGGAATCAAATCAACCTTCTTCCAGCCGAGCTCGGAAGCATGTAGTTCAGTCCTGGACTATTGACAGAGATCATCACATCCGATATGTGTTTTTTTTCCCACGGAGCACCGCAATCGTTTGCAACGCTGCTGACTTAGTGGAGCTGCTCATGCTAACAAAACCTTCTGTAATCTTATCGGACTGACCTGTGCGCAGTAACAGCCCTAATGATCGAAATATGGAGAAACAGGCTCTAGTAACGGCGATCAGCTTGTCCATGAGCCTGTTGTCGTTGATGCTGCTGATCACCGCTATCTTCACCGACCACTGGTATGAGACCGACACAAGGAAGCACAAGGACAACTGTGCGCAGCACGGGACGGAATCTAATGACCAGAAAAACAGGTTGATGCCGATATATCACCTGCCTCTCGTGGACAACAACAACCCACGCCAGAATCTGGCGTTGATGAAGCCGATACACGTCGGAAGCAGGGAAGAGGAACTCTTGGAGAACTGGAGGTCAATTCTGGGAATGGGAATTTTGGAGACGGAATGTGGCCGTCCACTTTTCTCCACCTATTCAGGACTTTGGAGGAAATGCTACTACCTGGGCATTGACCAGGATATAGATAACCTCATATCAAAGGGTAAGAGGGTTGTTTCGTCTCCCTTTAAGGAAAAGTATTTTGCGAGATATCTTAGATATTTTATACAGAAATTATTTCGGCATCACACCAGGGTAGGCTGTGATAAATAATACAATCAAGCAAATTATACCGGCTATTAAATCACAGTTGTTGCTAAATATACAGATTAATGATTATAATCCCGAATAATCAGTACATGATGGCAACCTTCAAGTTATTTTATCAGGATTGGAACAGCTTTCGCTTCTTCGGTGTTTTATAGTAAAACATTTTTCGTATTTTCTGAAACATTTGATTGATTACAGTATGTGATTGTATCTAATAGATTTGCCACGATAAGGCTACTAAAAGGGCTTTGTTGTTGCTTTGTTTTACGATAGGGTTTATTTTTTATTATAGGTACTCGTTGCAATTAGCGTTGGTAATAGATAGGAAGAATAGAAATATCCCACCACACACTCATAAAATCTTATCTATTAAATTCACCTTCAAAGGTTTCAAGGGGTAATATTTTCTTCAATCTTATCGAACCTTGACTATTGACTTGGCGCGCAGAAGGTTCTCTTTAAAATAGAGATGAAATTGGAAAAGTCGGGGATCATTTTTTAAAAGAAAGCGGGGAATCCTTCCTGGCAACAGATTGTTGATTACAATGTATACACCAGGAGGTCTCAATTTAAAATAGATTATTACCAATTAAACAGAACGGTGAAGTGATAGCGGGCTTATTAATACCAAAAACCGAAATCCAATTTAACTATCTGTGATGGGATTTGGTTAATGCACTCGTAAAATTGCAATTCCACTAAATGATACCACGTTCCCTCTAAAATCTTCATAGTAATATGCGTTACATTCGCATAAATTACCCGATACAATTGTATGTGTATACGTGTACGAGGGGTTACCTAAAAGCTCTAAAGCTGCAATAAATTAGCGCTTTAACTGACTCTAAATTGCAGCGGGTTTCTAGAAATTATGATCCATTGACCTAAAATCTTTATGCCACACACATATTATTCCCCTTACTTATATAGGCAGTCAAACTATTTGGATTCAAGTGTATTTTCCGTGTTGACAATATTAAAATATGCGTTCTAATTTTAACACTACAGTCGAGACAGTTTTCTACTTGATTGTTCTGTTTGTACAGGTGTTGCGCCAAAATTATTGGAGTTCTAGAAATGTTTAGTTTTCCAAAAATGTGTGTGCCATCTTGTGGTTACAACGTGTATAGAAAACAACCGTTATCAAGAACACTATTCGTAGTTTGTGGCGAAAGGTTATTATAAGTCTTAGCCCCTTAAAACACTGTCATATCAAGTTTACTGTCCGCGATATGTATTATTGAATACTTGCACTCCATTCGAACGCGTAAACCAGAAGCAATCTCCGCCTAGGTATTGCGCAACGCTGCACAACCGTCAAGTACCATTTTTCGCAGCCCATCCGGCTGAGGAACATCCCGTTCAACCTTACCAGGACTATTCAGCAGGATGAATGGCACCTCTTACGTAAGTACTACAGTTAATCCTCAAGCATATAAAAATAATAGTTTTGGCAGATTTGACGTTCTCTAACAATTCACATTTATTTCCTAAACACATTTTATTCTTAGTTGAGGCTACTCTGTTCTAAAGGTCAGTTATCTAAAGGAACTGAAAGTCAGTCCTTAGACTGTAATAAATCAACAACAGAATATCAGCAAGATAAACAGCGGGCATGGCTGATATCAATTTCAGAAGAGAATTCAAACAGCACGAAAAGTCCACTTCAGCTAAACAATCATTTATAAGCAGTGAATCCACAGAACAGTTTGCAGGGAGCAGATGCTATCTGTTTTTGTGAGTGTGGGTTTTACTACCATGTTTCCTGAATGTCTTACTGACATCAGATCAGCTATGGGTCTTTACAATGAAGGCAATGTTGCTGAAAGAGATTGTATAGAAACATGTCTAAATTCACCAGACATTTCAAAACCCCACCCGTTCTCCCTGCAGTTTAGCTCTATCAGGAAGGTACCTACCCAGAATGTGCGGCTGAAGATGAACACCATGTGTCATGTAACATGTACAGTGAAACAAGCCTTCTTGGAGTTATCCATGGTCATTTAGCAAAATCGAATAGAAAATGTCAGTTGGTGATGGTTAATTAGTGGTTTGTATGTGTGTGTGTCTGAGAGAAAGAGAGTGTTTGTGTGTGTGTGTGTGTGTGTCTGAAAGAGAGTGTTTGTGTGTGTGTGAGAGTGTCTGAGAGAGAGAGTGTTTGTGGGTGTGTGTGTGTGTGTGTGTCTGAGAGAGAGTGTTTGTGTGTGTGTGTGTGAGAGAGTGTCAGAGAGAGAGTGTTTGTGTGTGTGTGTGTGTGTGTGTGAGAGAGAGAGTGTTTGTGTGTGTGTGTGAGAGAGAGAGTGAGTGACAGGTGTATGTAACTCGCCAACCGAAAGATGGCCGATTCAAGTCTCGACCCTTCCCTCTAAATTCATCCACATCCTTGAGCTAGGTAGTTCACCTGAATTGCTTTACTAAATATCCAGCAAAATTGATGGATTAATAAAAGTTGTTGGCTATGTAAATCTGTTTGGATAAAATAAAAATGTTATAATGTAAATAGCTCCACCTAGCACACTTAGACCTAAGACACAGAAGTGGCAGGCTCTAATCTGCATCATAGCATTGGCAGCCCAGGGTTGGGGCGAACACATGCACTTCTGTTGGTGGGACCATGGTCAACACATGCAGTGCTCGACACCTAAAGAGCGTGCAGGTTTTGATGCGGGTGGTAGCCCTGAGGGTGAAGGTCACCTAAGTGAGGTGACGGTTTTGTCCGTTTTTTACCGTAAGCTCTCTGTGGCTCCCCTCAGACTTGCGGCGGATCACGGCGGGATTCCTTGGCATGGCGGCCGCTGTCCTGCTATGTGGCTGCGTTGTGGCCGCCGTTGGCTTCTTCTGGGAGGAGAGTCTGACCCAGCATGTGTCCGGCCTGCTCTTCCTCATGGCAGGTACACTCAGCCTCCTCCACGCCCTGCTCTGGACACGTTAGGGGCCGCTGTTGGGGAGGCGCAAAGCAGAACAAAGGCTCTGCTGTGTTGGAGTTAATGCCCAGTCAGAAAGACTCTGACACCAGAGCAAGCTTTCAGAAATCACCCAGGAAGGTGTTCCAAAACAACGGGTGTATACGAGGTGTGAATTATTAGATCTTTTAATCTTGATAGGGTGATATAAAGGACACGCCCCTGTAGTTATAATGCTGAGCATGTTCCTTTAGTGGGAAGTGTGTTCAAAAACATATAAAAACACGAAAAAAGCCACTACACTGATCACCTTCCCCATTCCTGCAGAGCACTGAAAAATGATGGACAAACCCTACCTTACGGTCTCCTGATCTTCACAGGTATCTTCTGCACCATCTCCCTGTGCACCTACGCGGCTAGCGTCTCTTACGACCTGTCCCGGGTCCCGCCCTTCATCTATGGGCTGCCAGCTGACGTGGAGCATGGCTACAGCTGGTCCATCTTCTGCGCCTGGGTCAGCCTGGGCCTAACAGTGGCGTCCGGCTGCCTGTGCACCACCTACCCCTTCGCCAGCCGCTCCAAGGCCCTGCGCTCCAAGAACGCCCGCGACTCGTCTGTGTGAGCCATCCGTTGGCCTGGCGACCGTCTCCACTTTTCTGACTTTCTCCGTTTTCACGTGTGAAATGTGCAATGGTTTCGGCAGGGAGCTGGAAACTGTGCCGTGTGAACCTTCAACACACCTCCCCCACCCCCAGAGGTTTTTGTACCCCTCTTCAACCCAGCCTTGATGGAGTGAATCGCAACGCGCCAATGTGTGTGTTTGTGTGTGTGTGTATGTACACATTCAGCCGTGATAGTCCAATTATAAGAAACGGGTTGTTTGAAGACCTGCTTGCTGACTGGCACCAGAAAGACTGAAAGAAGGAAGGGAGAACATTGTGGTTTATCAAGCTCTTGTTTTTATTATTTGTGAACACACCTAATCTAGCATGGCTGAAGACACTCTTGGTGGAACCATATTTGTTGTTGTTGTTGTTGTTGTTGTTGTGTGAGAGAGTAATATGCTGAGATGTGCCATGGTACAAAATGCTATTCGGTTTCCAGTTAAAGATGAACCAGATTCATCCCTCAACACTTCCATGTGTGACTACTAGTCTTGTGCAATACACTCACTCATTCATTCATTAGTCATTAAAGCAACATGATGAGCATTATTGAAGGTACCAGTTTAGCTGGTATCTGAAACTGAGATCACAAGCTAACCTTTCTGGGCTGGGGAATAAAAGCGCGACTGCGAACACTGACAATCAAATTCTAAAAGGCGTATTCTGAGCAGCAGGAAAGACTTTTGTGCCCGAGTACCTTCCTGTATGGGGGCATTGTTTGCACCCTACACGTTGGTCACCGACTCGCTCTGCGTTTGCGCCAGTTGAGGAACAAACGCTGCTAGTCCCGACTAAACCCCACAGACCTCGCCCTACAGCTGGCGTCACAGCCGAGGGATCAGAAGGACACAAGTTGTCCCGTCTCTGCACTGAGCCAGGGGAACGGCGACGTTACCGAAACAGTACTGTGAGCCTTAATGTGCTTGTGTTCTGTTCCTTGAAACTATGTACCAATAAAACGACAAATGGCGTTAAGCAGTTGTTAAACTAAAACAACGGCTTTTTGTCCTTGGTGTTTCTTGCTGCAGTGGCATTCAGTTCTGCTCTGTTAACGGTGCACCACGGCGGTCAGAGCCTCCCTCGGGCCAATCGCTGCCCACCTTTGAATTTTCCAGTCGAGTTATTCCGAGCACGCCGACAGCCAAAAACAAAAGCATGGTCCAGAAAATCCGAGGGTAAAAGAGGGCCCAGAAGGTACAGGCAGTGTTCTGAACCATCTACTTTTCGAACCCTGCACCGGAGAGCAGAGAAACTTCATTCGGTATCTCCATCATCAGACACCTACTCAGCTGATGACTGGGAAATTACGCGGTGGGTGGAGATGACCACTGCAGCTCCCTCAGCAACACGCCACAAGCAGACACAGTCACAAATTTTGCAGGATTTTCATGGTAATGGTAATCCCCGCTCTCCCAACCACCGCCGATGCCACCCCCCCACCCACACACACACACAATCCAAAAATTATTTGACAACAGTGCACACAGTCTGTTTGATATCAGTCAATGGGGGCGCGTAAAACATCTTTCTAATGGCACAAACAATTGCTGCTCTTACAGTCCACTCTTGGAGGTTTGGTAACTGGTCCATCAGAGGGGCGGACGGAAACAGCGGGGCCTTCTCCCTGCCTGGAGGCCTGCAGAGTTGTAAGCTGTACAAAGCTACCGCGCTGCAGGAGAGAGACGCCCCCCAGTGGGCGAGCCAGGTTGGCGCTCCAGGCCGCGCACTGACACCTTCCGGTAGACCCGTATGAGGGCGTCGCCTGCTCCCAGGCTCACTCGGTGCGTGCTGTGATGCTCCAGCGACGGCGGGAGACGGGCCCCGTCATGGCTCCGCCCCAGGACGGCGGAGAGCTGGGGGCTGAGCAGCAGCACCAGAACGCCCTCCTCACGCAGCACCCTGCGGACGGCAGTGCGGACAGTCATGCCCCTGCACCCTTACACCGCACCCTTACGCCCACATACTCAACGTGTACGCTCCGAGGCTCACTTTGCATCACCTGCACTTCAACAACACTACACTGCAAACAGGGAAAGCCAAAAAGGTCTAATACTTTATCGTGAAATAAAAGACATAAGCTGGCAGGTCCTTTATCTACATGTGGCTTCACACTGAGTAACCATTCTAAAGGATGTGAAGGCGGAGCGTGGTGGCGTATGGGAAACAAGCAAACCGCTCCCCTAGTTGGCGCGGTAATGAGGCCTTGCGGCTATCGGTAAACTCACCTCTCCATTTCCTTCACAATGACCGGCAGTGATTCCGCCGCGTCCGGCTTGCTGCCAAACTTCCTCCCGAAAGGAACGTCGCAGACGACGGCATCCACACTGCATGGTGGCATTGGGATCTCTGGGAAAAAGAAAATATGGACAGAAATATGGATCACTCCTGAAGGGGTTAAGGAACGGCCCAGGTCTCAATTCTGTGTTTTCTTTCCCCGGACGTCTGTAATGCAAGGAATAAACCACCAAACTACAGTACTTTTACTGTACTCTATATTTTCACTCAGCACAGTAATAATGTACAGATTGCCTGAGCGCGACTCCATTTTCCTGGCGTGAAAACTCTGTAGAACCTCATTTTCACCGAAACACGTAGG
Organism: Hiodon alosoides; assembly: GCA_025775065.1. NCBI lineage: Eukaryota > Metazoa > Chordata > Actinopteri > Hiodontiformes > Hiodontidae > Hiodon > Hiodon alosoides. The sequence continues at coordinate 16,215 of JAOYSI010009368.1, read as the reverse complement.
CAGCAGAATCATACCGGTGACAGATGAGTTCATTACTTCCACTCTGCCACCAAGCTCTGCGAACTTCACGTTTTCACTCGCTTTCGCCAGCTGAGACTTGTCATTATCCATGCCGAGGAAAAAGGAATTCTGTGTAGAGACAAAACATAAATAAACCTCCGAAAGTTCCTTACACACATTACATGTACACTCCAATACAACTGGAACAGGTCGTTCTAGCTAAAAATTGGATTGAAAAAAAGTGATGACTACTTGGCAGGTGAGAAAAATTCATCTTCAAACTTTTCTGGAGAATTCAAACCGTGATAATATATTGACACAGGGCTCTTGACTGGCTCAGTCGCTAAAGGGATTTGCCGGAGCACATAAGATTCGGATTCCCCATGAATCAGATTTGCTGGTTCGAATCCAAATCATGTCCTGGTTTGTCCTCTGCACTTGTCCTCCAGTTGGTACTGAACCTCCTGTGTGTTGTGTAAAATGCTAACAGCTGGGAGACAAGTTGGAGGAACCACTTGCAGCTTCCTAGTTACCCCGTGGCTAGGGTTTGCGCAAGTAGTCGAGAACAAACAAGTAATTGGCAATTCCAAAAAAAGACATTTTGGGGAAGTTTTGTAAAAATACACTATATTGCTATCTGATTGTCCAAGACACCAAGGCACTGAAGGTCAAAGTAGAAATCTAATGACCTGTCAGGGAACCATTTTAATGGGACACTGAACATCAGGGGTCAAATGTTCCAAAGACGGTCACATAGCCCAAGCCAGTGGAGGAACTAGCCCTGTAGAATGTAGGCTGAAAAGCAGATGGATTAAAGGCGGTACAGAGGCGGTCCAGGCAGCCCTGGGCTGTGAAGAACGACCGTGTGTTTTTGTGTGCGACTTGGTCTTACTTGGCACTCCTTTGCAGCTTCCAGCAGCACAGTCCCGACTCCACACATCGGATCCAGCACCATATCCCCCGGCTGTTGGGTCGATAGAAAGACATAAAGGCTGAAACGAGTTTTCAGGGGGCCCGGACATGCCAACGACTTCAGATAACCTCAATAGCTTCTGTGATCACGTCTAGAACTAGAATGAGGAAACGGATTTTGCAGATTTGTTTTGACCACTGTTACTTTCATACCACTAAAACAATGCTATGTTTTCCGGGGCTACGCTTCACAGAAAAATCCAATATTCTATTAAAACGACTGTACCTATGACACAGGACATCTTTCCATGCATAGATATCTCACTGTCCCTTGAAAGATTAGCTGGGAAGTGAATGCAGGAGGTCGCTTCAGGTTGTTGTCGTTTAATACCTTGATGTTTGCGAGCGAGGCCATGGCCCATGCGATGGTAGACCTCAGTCCCGTCGTTCTAATATAACTCCGCTGGGCTAAAGGAAGCCTGAAGACAAAAGAGTGGCTATAAGGTTTGACCACGTAACCCTGGTCTCAAATCCACTCGCGTGAGTGCTGTGTGCCAGTAAACGGCGTGTGCGACGTTAACCAACCTTGTGAGCGGTATCCCGCACACACAGTGGTCGTCACTTAAATGCACGTTAACCTAAACGTAAAGAGAAGCAAGTCATGTGAGAAGGCGGTCGACCTTGTGTGAAGCATGCAATCTTGCGTGAAGCATTAAAACCGAGGTCGATCTTGCGTGCCGTGCAAAAACCGCGGTCGACTTTGCGTGAAGCGTAAAGTGTAAAACCACCACACCTCCAGATCGGGCTGTCTCAGGTTCATCTTCCAACCGAGCTGCTTGCTGATGGCTTTCCCAATAATCCTTCCTAGATCCTATCAACAAAAATAAACGGAGAGAGAGAATGAGTGTTTCATGTAAACTTGAGGAAAGCAACGAGGAGACCTTTCAACGCATCACTCATCTCAATACGATTAGGATGAACCCTGAGAATTACAGGAATAAGATGTAATGTCTGATGGCGGGGCCTTTGGAATGCAATCCGACCTGGGGGCTGAAGGCTCTGGCCACGGCACCGCTGGAGCGGCAGGAAACTCTGAAGGAAACTGGTGGTGGCCGGCAGCAGTGGGTGTCGTCGCCTGCTCCGGGGGGCGCCGTCTCTGCAGCAAAGGGCTTCCGGCCCTCCACCCCACCCGGCCTATCGCTTGGAGACCGCTTCTCACATCTCTCACTCTCCACCTCCTCCTCCTCCTCCAGCCGCCGCTTCTTCCGACACGGTCTGGCGCCACCTGCTCCCAGCTCGCTCTCCTGGAGCGCTCCCCGGAGACCCCGCCAGACGAGGAGACCTTCGTCCCACACATGCCGCTCCCCAACCACCTTCCCCCCAAACCGGTGGCCCGACTCGCCTGAGGGAGCCGGAGGACGAAAGAGATGGGAAGAGGACACCAAGAATCAGAAAACCTCCTCAGATGCCCGGTCACCCTTAAAATAAAAACCCAAATAAATAAATAACCTGACAGTGTCAGAATGATCACATCCACTCAGCAGATCTGCCCGGTTTACATTTTTCCCTGTACCCATTTGCAGTCTCTTAAAACATGCATCAGATGACCCCCTCTTTGTCAAAGGAGCTGTTCATCCCTGCAACATGCTGACAGTGCTCCATCAGGGGAACCTGTCACTGTCTTAAGTCAGATACACACCACAGACAGTGGCTCACCAGGGGCGCAAAAAAATTAAACAAACAAAAATCCACAACAGAACAGGATTTTTACCAGATTTATTAAAACGAGGAGGGAACAGTTCAGCAGCAGAATGAAAAACAAACAAACAAACAAACAAAAAAAGTATTTAGCAGCAAAAAAGCAATTATAAACACAAACACACACAAAAAGGTATAAATCTTTCAATAGTATGTTATTTGGTTAGGGTTACGACCTTTCTTCTGCTATTAATGGAAACACGGAATCCAGCTACACGAACACATATTAATGTGCTAATTAATGTGTCATTTAGTTTAACACTGCCAATGCTATTTGTATTTTCTCGGTCCTACAGCGCAGCAAAAGAATAACCGGAAGGCGGCACGTCGTACCAATAATCTCTTACATGTCTCAGAGAGGGGCGGGTCTTTCTTTAGAAACAGGAACAACCTCTCCGCAGATTTCAGACTTTTTACTGTTTCAATGTCAGCACTGGTGGTGAAGAACACTTTTCCTGAGATGCGGTCAACCTGATGGTACAGAAAACACAACATTGATTCCCTTTTAACTATAAAACTGCATATGGTAATTGCTCTCACAGCAGTCTCGTGACTATAATATTATGTACATGTAACTATAGGCTACTTACGTCGCTGGCTAACAGTTTTAACTGCACCTCCTCTGCAAGAAATTTTTCCATGCCTTTTCCTGCAGTACAGTAGTAACGCGCTGACCGAGGGGGGGAACTCGATTCTTTCATGACGGGATGTTTTTTAAATTTTATTTTTAAAAAACCCTACACAAACCCACGTCTACCCTCATTTATACAAAGTAGCTGGCTAAACTTTCCATTCGACAAGCCTTGGTTGCCAGTGTTGATACGGAAACGGAAAGGGTTTGCATAACGATACGCGAAGTAACCGACAGAGGTCTCGTATTCGCAAAAAAGAGAAAAGTGTTTCGATGCTCAAATGGAGATCATAGGGGACGCAAAACTTTCGGAGCGAAGCGGCAGAGCCCTCGCCCACTTTGGGTCACACTTAAAGAATGACTGGAAAACAAGTACAATTTGATAAGTAGCAGTATCGTTGGATACCCGGCGAAATCTTAGTTTTTTTTAATTTGTAGCCATCATTGCAATATTTTGCTGCCATTTAATTGAACTGACCATCTGTCTCCTTCCTTACTTGCATAACTTCTAGCAATTAGCAAATCTTTATATAATATGGACACTCGTGACTTTTTGTTGTCATCATTTTGATCATTTGAAGCTCAACGATTCTGAGCAACTACCTTAGCAACCCTACGATTTTGAATATTTTAAAATTCCTCGTTTTCAAAAGATTGTTATTATCCTGTTTAAAATTTATTAAACAAACGCTAATTTATAAGGGTTGGTTGTAACAGAGTTGCGTAGTAGTTTGTATGATAATATCCCTGGATCATCTCCAGTTGCAAACGTTAAGTGTAAATAGTTAAAATACCTTTTATTTGCCTGCATCCCTGGGAAAATGTTAAGTGTAAATAGTTCAATTATCTTTTATTTGCATATATCTGAAGATATTATGGTAAATAGTGGGTGGAGGTATGTAGTTCCCGAACACAGTTATTGCTTCTTACAGTGAAGACAGTGAATCACAGAACAGAATAGTCGAACATCCGAATGGAATTACGTTGGTGACCATAAGGATTAAATTATTTAGCACTCAGACGACCGTTTGTGTTGTCAGCCAGTTGATTTAAAAAAAACTTACTTAAAAATAGCAAGACATTTTCCCCTTCTTTTAAAACAGACGCAGTAGGTAAACAGTTTAACGAAACCGATGTTTTAGAGGAATTCCACGTAGGGGACCCCATCTTACCTTTTGCTCTTTTCGTTTCCTTCACTGGCAACCTTCCGCTTCAACATCCGGTTGACAAGTTGCTTAGTTGCTCTAATGCAATCAGGGCAAAGAGCTTTGCTCTAGGGTAGAGTACCACTACCTGATCTGGGATTGCAACCTTGGATGTGAATTCTAAGACTTAATCATCATAACCCTGTTGTATCTGGCCCCACTGCCGGCAAGCTTTGTTTTACTGGCCATTAGCCCGTTAACTATAGCCCAGAGATTGAGAACAGAGAAGCTAATCTATTTTCGGCTTTATAATGTCAGGTCAGTAATTTCAGACATAAATCTGAATCATCCCCCTTCATTGAGTTAATTGGTCGCCAAATACTACACTGCAGCTCGAACCAAATCATAGGTCGAACAACACCATAATTAAATCTTACCATTAAGACCACCTCTACCTAAACAAGTCTTTTAATTTTCCCTCAAATACTACTTTTCCTTTAAATGTTAATCTCAGTCTCACTTCATCAGGGCATGATATTAGAAACATCTACACAGAAAAAGAACATGAATACATATAAAGTAAAACATTTTTATGTATAAAATACCATTTAAAGTGCTACATTGTCTGTTACTTAAGTAGGTTTGGTTCCTATACAGCCTAGACAATTGCATTCATTTATAAAATTTTCCCTGGACTTTCCCTGGGTGTGAAGGACTACTATAACAGGCCTAGGTGATAGCTGAGCCACATCATAACGCCTTACCTCGCTAGATTAGTTAATTAAAGTGCAAGCTGACACAGAGGGTGGGCGGGTTGTCTCTAACCCGACGCCATCGGGGAGAAGCTTTGGCCTCTATGAACTATGGTTGCTGATCTGTTATAGTGTGTGGTTCTCCCTCCAAACGTGTCACGGACCATCATGTGGTGGAAGGTTTTTCCCCATTACTCCGTTATACGTATAAATCTAATGTATCGACAAGGAACCGGTATCCAGCCAGCAGACATTCATAATGCCTGAATGGTTTATTACCTCGACACATATTTATATAAGTGGACCCCAGTTCAGGAACAAATAAACAAATAAAAGTGTGATGGCGTAGTGCCCCTCTGAGGACTGAGCTGTGCTTCGGCCCTCTGCTAGCAAGGCGAACCTGAAGATGAGTGTCAGACCAGGGGCCACTGAGGCATGGCCTTCATTGGTGCAATTTTGAGCGAGTGTGATGACACATTGGTGTAATTTCCATGGTTATGGGAGACCTGTGGGAAGCTCTGACACCCACCCAGCTCTGACAAGATAAATGTGATTCCCTGAGTCCTTCTTTGATTACCGAAAAACACACGATGCACGGCCCAGACAAACGGCTTCCCAGTCGTCGTTACATTCTCTAAATTACCTGTGATCTTCAGCTGTGTGTGTGTGTGTGTGTGTGTGTGTGTGTGTGTGTGTGTGTTGGGAGGGGAGGACTTAGAGAGCTGAGGAGGAAAATTCACTCTTGGGAATTAAAAGGGTTAAAGTGAAGAGTGAAGGTTTTTTTTTTTCTTGGCTTGTCCATAGCAGATGGGCTCACAGTATAAAAATAGCCTGAGCTGTCATTTTCTAGATGACAAGAAAGCACTTTAGAGCAAAGCAAATTATTTACTTGTGTCTTGATGTGCAACAATAAGCCACAGTCCAACCAACTGACTGAACAACAGAGCGGGAGATCAGAGGTTTGAGTATGAACACAAAGACTACAACAGGCAAGGGTAATGTTCAATCTCTTTCCCCTGAGCATGGCTGAATGGTGGAAAACAAAGATTTGAACTTAATAAAATGGGCTGAGGAAATTAGGTTTCGACATAGTTTTTAAATGAAAAAAAGCTTGACTCAATCAACCACTGAAAGAGACAGCTTTTGAGGCGATCACATTGTTGGCTAAGGTCCCTATCGTATGTGTTATGAGTTTATGTGATACAGACCGCAGGTTTAATATATTTAAGATTACATTTTTATGAATCATTTATGTTCTATGCAATACCTCTGAGACATTTAATATATTTGTAGTTGTTTAGTCTAGTCTTATATTTTTATTTCAGCATGTCTTTATTATGGTTTACTAATAACATATATAATGGTAATCGATCAGAGGGAATGCGTATAAAAAAATAGTCAGGGCGTTGTAAAACACGTTTGTCCCTGTTGCAGCGCCCATTCTGTGGGAGTGAATTCCAATTGTATCCGCGAGAGGGCGCCGACGCCCCACTGTAACCACGCTCTCCCTCAAGCAATAAGTCCTTCGCCAGGCGATTGGTTATTCTGCGCTGCAGAGAAGGAGACATGTTTCAAGGGGGGTTCTTTGCTCCTCTGCATCGTCAGGAAGCGGCCATGCGGTAAAGCTAGAGCACACTATAACAGGATGCCAGCGTGATAGTCACTCATGGGAAATGTCCAATGTAATGCATTACAGGTCTCTGGTTCGTCCCCTTTGGTGACACTGTTACGTGTCTCCGCAGATCCTCCTGAGTCCCGACACCTGGTGATGACATAGCACTTCGCAAACCTTACCAGCACCATTAGAGCTTGATTAGATTTTTCCCCCCTCGGCTTCCGCTGGCAAGAAATGCAAACCCAACGGGGGTGAAACTGGCAGCGTCTGAGCACTTTCCGCTATCAGCTTTAATACAGATGTACGATTTTCATTTTTCGTTTTTTGACAGGCGCCCAAAGCATCACTGGTTTGGCTGAGATGCCTCAGAGGCCTCTGGCGTGGAATCGCGCTCTTGTCGACATGTTTCTTGTAGTCGGCCGTTTCCTGTAGTCGGCTGTTTACCTGAAGAATGGAGGGTCTGGGTGGTGAAGCGGAGGGGTTTGTGGGCTAACTAGGAGCCAGTGTCAGGGGCAGATTATTTGAGCCACATAAAAATGATTATTTTTTATATGTCATCCGTGAAATTAGTTTTTTGTCACATGAACCATCTTATTCACAGATACCAGCAATAACACCAATAACTTGGTGTTACACATTCTGTTGTGTACCGATGGACCAAGGCATACATCAAAACTAGAAAAATAATATGTAAATGCGGACTATCGCTTGAACGCTGAATGTTGTTCTCCCAAGGGAACTGCTTCACAGGCGTAGGTGTCCCTTCCAAGCCTCCTCGCTCAGCGTATGTTTTGGGTCACCTCTTGGCTCGACGCCCACATGGAAATAAGACCCTCCTGAGGTGGTGGGCTGTGAGAGAAAAGCACAGAGAAGAGAGCCGGGCACGAGGTTGCCAGCGATTTGAATCCGCCTGAGACTAAAAGAGGTATTTTTTTTTTTTTTTTTTGGCCAAGAAAAGAGCTGGCTTTCGTTTAGTGCTTCCCGGTGAGTGTGACGAGATTAACAGAGTCATTTTTAGGGCTTTCCTTGACCAAGAGGAGCGGGCCTCTGCCACCAGGTTAGAGAAGCAACAGCAGCAGAGGTTCAGGTGCCTACTGTTATTTAGGGTTGGCTTGTTTTGCTTGGCGCGCACTCCGGGTCGCATCGACCACTGGCCATTCGCCCAGAACTCAGCTCCCCTCTCGGACAGGATGGAACATTTTTAGTGACCCGTTTGTGCAGCTGGGTCTTCGCCTGACCTAGACCAAGCCGCCTGCCCCGTGTCTCAATCAGACCCCAGGACCCACACTTCGGTTCTGACGAGTCCAGAACCAGGGCCTCCACATGACACTGCTACTACCCCACAATGTGCAGAGGTCTCCAGCTGACAGATATATGGCCCCTGTCTTGCTGGAAGATGCAGAAGCCCCTGTAAATGCAAGCGCCACACCCCCTGCTGGAGGAGCGCTGTGGTAGACACGCTGGCCTGGGAAACTCTGACTCACTGTCTCTCTTCTACCTCGTGTGGCTCAGGGACAATCCTGTGGGCATCAACGCTGCGTCACTGGGGCGCAGAGATAGTCCAGCTGAAAGTGGGACAGGGCGGACACATAGACCTACCTCAGTGAGATGCTTCCTTTGCTGTTAATGGGCATTCGCCCTTGTGGATCTGAAACCACGGTGCCTTTCAGTTGTCTTTCTGCCAGTGGGAGCCTCTGGTGTGGGAGTGGGAGGGGCAGATGACAGACAGCCGTCCCACCGGCTGAACAGATAGGCTTTTCGCTCCCTGCTTGACTTGCTTGTCAGATATCGGAGTGCCGAGGCTGGGTTTGGGCTCTAGAAAATGAGTGGCACGTGCATGTTCTGTGGCGGGATCAGACTATGATCTGTTAATCACCAAAATAACCATGGCTAAGCATTGGGTGATAATGCAAATGTACGTTACCATCATAACCATTATCATTAGTCAACCCATTTGTAATTAGTTTCTTTCTTTTTCTATTCTGCCCTTTCAGATGCACTGACATGACCTACCTAAAAATGTATGTTCCATTGTAATTGATAGAAGCATTGCTTGGTAAGGACCACATGCAGTAACATGCGTGTTATATAAATCATCAGATAAGTATGTAAATAACAATTCTGTTTGTTCGCTTGTTAACCATCTTTGATTGAATGTAGATGGCTGGAAAACATAATAAATCCCATACTGTAAGAGTTTGGGAAGATGAAAAGCTTGAGCCAAGTAAAATGAGATTAAAACCTTTTGTGCTCATTTATTAGGCTTATCTTATGTAACAATTAGTCACTTATCATCCCTTACTGGCAGGATAATTATGTAGCAATTACCATGCAATTAAAAATCCATTTAATATAGTGCCATACCAAAGGCCTGCCCAATCTGCATTAACAAGACTTTAAGAAATAAACATTAGCACCTAACGACTGTTTTCAATGTAGATGGGATAAGATGGAGGGAGGCTGGGAAGGCTGGTTATTCGCTGTCAGTGGCTGTCAGAAGAAGGTTCTCTGTGAAGAGCAGCTTTCACAGGGACTGGTATTTTGTCCTATCAGGATTGGAGCCTGGTTTTACTGTTGCTTGATTCAGAAATATGTTTATAGCGGCCACGGTAGCTGGCTTGATCTGAAATGAATGGTCTGGGGGGCACCATTTAGCAATTCATTTCAATTAAAATGTTAATTTGTCTCTGTCTGGATATAGTTAATATTATATTCACTAACTTGAGAGATATTGACTCACAACACTAGTTTTAACCAGGGCTAGAGGAGGGACCAGGACCAGGCCCAGGGAGGGACGAGGCCCAGGGTCAGAGGAGGGACCAGGCCCAGGATCAGAAGAGGGACCAGGCCCAGGGTCAGAGGAGGGACCAGGCCCAGGGTCAGAGGAGGGACCAGGCCCAGGGTCAG
>JAOYSI010009367.1:0-10946 GCA_025775065.1 Hiodon alosoides | reverse complement strand
CTTGCAAGTAAACTCTAATACCCAAAGACTCCAGCGACTCTGTCATCTTTGATAAAGAGAAATATTTCTAACAATAGTCTGATTCAGACTAGCAGAAGTGGTTTTACATTAGTCTCGTTTACTTTAGTTCAAGACTTCATAGTCCAGGTGTTCCTAATCTGTAAGTATTCTGTGTTTCAGAAAGCCACTTATAAAGCAGTGATTAACTATTCTAGATTAAGGCCTACTCTTGGCCGAATTTAAACCCTGTCTGGGAAACCGCCCCTTAATGTATTAGCCCGAACGCTCTACGTGTTTGTTTTATTTATTTTTTTAGGATAAATGAATGACATAGGCATGAGTCCATTGTATTAAATATACTGTTTCCTGGCAATTTCAGTGCTCTGGTCACATGATTCTACGATGTGTTGCACATAGCCTGTAGGCCCCACCAACACAGGTAGGCTTGGATTAGCAACATGCTCACTGCAAAGTGACACCTCTGAATATGACTTGTTTGACAAGGCTACTTTTTACACTAAGGCACTCCCTTCAAAGATGACTCAAAGGTGACAACAGAGCTGTCAGAGGAGAGATCTTGGTCTTCTTTTGACTGAATACTCTGAGTTTGTTCTGAGTATAATATTGTAATGGCTGAAATTTTTGGCTTTAGTTGACCATTTGCTTTTTTGAGTATTTATTTTTCATTCACATTTGAATCTGCTTAAAACTTTGACTTGTAATGATGACAAACCCGTGCCGGGTGTATTTGGGCACTAATGTGGCAATATTTACTTTTAGTTTTAAAGCTTAGAAAAAATATGTACTATGCCATGTAAGTAACCTTGTCAGTTGAAGAACAAGCACCACCTGTGCTGTTTAATGGGTGGATTTTAGGGCATTGCAAAAACTGCCAAGTGGACTTGAAAAAAAAGGCATTAAAGTAAAGACGCTCCAATTAGGGGCTAGTGGACTCCAGTAAGAAAGTACCGGTTTAGATATGAAACTTTCGCCCCGGGTCCCCAGTCAGAGGGATATGAGAGACCTGTCAGTAGTAGGATTTATTTGGCACTTCATTGGTCAAAACACACACAGATCCACGAGATTGAGGTCAATCATGGACAGTAATTTGTGAACAATGTTTTTAGAACATTGACACATTGTCCCTTCAACTGTCCAAGTATAGGATCCAAAGTGTGTGGAAATAATTGGTCCGATAAATCCAATGGAGGATGTCTCACCTCTTACCTTTGGCATTCTAGTCAGAGAACCTAAGCCTCAACTTTATTATGGGCCCGGTAACGGAGTTCTCATTGGCCAAGAGCCTGGGAGACTAATCAGGAGAGAATGCAAACAGGTTAAGGCAGACAATTGAAAGAGAGGGGGGGGGGGTGCCTGCCCTTTGTATTACTCTCTCCCTGAAGAACTCCCTCCCACTTTCAGTGGGCTCTGCGCAGGTCTGAAAGTTACAAAGCTAGCAGCAAGGAGAGGGTTTTTCACAGCCACCCCCAAATTTAGGTGGTAAATTTGCCCTAAGTTAAACTTACAGCGTCCAACTGGTCCTGAACCAATTGTAACCCATCTACTACAGCCAGCAACTCAGTAAGTCGGGCTACTGGTCTGATATAGGTGCGATCCCAAACTCTGACTTCTGCGGTCTGAATGCGGCAATCTGCAGTGAATGAAGTGGCTCCAGAAGTGGTCAGCGAGGACTTGACTGTGCCTCCATCGCCGGTGACCAAGTACTCCTGTATCTGCATACGTTTCCTGAGGCAGAGAAGCGTCCCACCGCCCCATCAGCAAAATATTTAGTGTCGCAGGATCAGGGTCTGCCACATCAGAGGATACGTTCCCCAGCAGCTTACTATTGAGGATGCCCTCCACCTCAACCAGGACAGTCCTTTTAGTGCAGCCTTTACTTTTTGGATCTCCCTCTCCCAGCTCCACCGAAGTGAGGCTCATTCAGCGGGTTGAAACAGACTATGATCTTCTTTCTTTCTAACTGATGCTGGAGAGCTGGTGCGAGAGCAGTAAAGGCTTCTTGTAGCTCTTGTTCTCTGCCATGGAAATTAGTTCCTTGGTCAGAAAGGAATTCAAAGTGGGTCCGTCCCTCTTCATGAGATAAAGCTTCGTAATGCCATGAGAAAGGCATCTGTGTATAAACTTGTGAGAAGACCGAAGTGAATGCATCGTGTGGTTAGGCACTTAAATCCTCCACATTTTCTCATTGCATCGACCCAACTTGATAGTATATGGGCCGAAACAGTCTTCATAACCAGAATGGTCTTAACAGAGCCGTAACCTGGCAGGTTTTGCTTACAGGTTTTGCTCTCCACCTCTGACAGTCTTGACAGGAGTGTTGGTGTACTCAGATAGCCTGTCGACCTCTAAGGATCCAGTAGACTCTCCCCACATCTGCAACTACCTGCTCTGCTCCTGGGAGGTGCAGTTGGTTGTCAAAGATTTGGCACAGTAGACCTTCCACTTGAATGAGACCCAACTCTTAGTCAAACTCGGGAGCTAGAGTGAGTAACCTACTATTCCTAGACACAGGTTTGCCTTGGGTGAGTTGTTTCAGCTCTTCTGGGAAGCTTTTGAGCCTTTAACTCTTTCAGAATGAGAGTCACTATGGCTGATCTGTTGAGTTTGGGCAGATTAGTCGGTTCTGTCTCCCCGTTGAGGGCCTCAAGGGTGGCCTCTATCTGCTCCTCCCATGTATAATGCTGTGTCGCATCAGGAAGAGGGTCGCAAGGCGTGGATGTTGTTGGACTGCAGAACGTGGATTTATGGAGCACGGCTGGGTTTTCTGTTGGTGCTGATGTAGGCTTCACCGGCTAATCATCTGGAGATTGCCTTAGGAAGGGGGGACCTTGATTCCAGCAACAGGGTATACTTAATTCCTGCAACGTCGGCTGGGTTATTAGTTGAGTCAATTAACGGCAGTTTTGAGCTTCTGTTAGTTCCTGGATTTTGGCCACACAAGTTCCTACAAACACCTTGGAGCGGCACGACTCGGATTGCTGCCAGTTTAAGACCATGGTAGAGTCAGACCTATTGGACTGTTTGCCGTGGAGGGAGGGTGAGCTCAGCCTTGAGAATGCCTCCGGCGTCTTAAAAAAACAACTTTTTGTCCGTGTGGTGACACCACACTGGCCAGGTGGAAACTACAACGAGGCAGCCAGGATTCAGGAGTCAAGCTTAGCGGCCCACCCTCTTAGAATACGAGAACAGCAGGAGTGCTGTGTGGAAGTATTTCGCTTATGAAACGAATGAGCAGGGCAAAGCAAAATATCCATCCAAGCCCATATGCAAACGGTGCTTTATGATGGTACAAACAAAATGTGGCAACGCCTCAAATTTAGCAAAGCATTTGGCAGATAGGCACCCTGACCTTTTCAAAGAATTCAGACAATTTAGCACAGATCATTAAATTTATGTATAAAATTCATTTAATGACAGACAGTAAGAAAAAATCAGACATGTATTTTAATGTTTGTACCTACTCCATACAATGTGTAAATAGTATGTTAATATAACTGTTGAGCATGTGCTGGTACTGAAACATTTCCACTAGGTGGCTCTACAGTTATTGGAATCCAAAAGTGCAATGTACTATGTACATTACTATGGTTATCTCTTCTCTTTTCAGAATAAGCAGAAACAACGTTTGGTAAGGGGAAATGATTGCATAATCTTTTTTTCTAGGAACCACTGCTCAAAGTACTGAAAATAATATTTATCTCTCTAATGGAAGATGTAATTCCAGCTCATGGGGGGCTCAGTCGGTGCTTGTATCTTGTCTGCAGAGCGTAGGCTGAAGGTCTCCTCTACTGCTGTGCTGATATCTTCTATATCTGATTTACTAAAGAATCAACAATATTATATATCTTCAACAATATCAAAAAATAAAATGATAACAAAAACAGCATTAGTTTTTGATTGTCTCAGAATAAATACTGAGCAACCAACCATTTCAGCACCAGGACTTTACCAAGAGTGATATGGTGATATGCTATAAAACACAATTTTAAATGCACATGCCTTCACCAGTAGCACAATGCTTGCACAGACAATCACAAGTCAATAAAGGCGATTTTTGTATAATTGTCCCTTCAACGCTGAATGGTAACAAGACAATCAGGTAATCAATGCTTTAAACAGGCTAAATTACATACAGATGCAGCATGCAACTATGAGTAAAAAAATCTAAGATATGGGGTTATGCAGTACCCAAGGAATAATTCCACAGAGGCTCTTTTCGCAAACAGCTTTGTAAATGATCAAAGTGCCGGAAGGATTTTACTTCAATTAAGAAACTGACGGATACATATGGGAAGACAAATTAATAAACTGTTTGATGCAGTGATCAGAAGATATATAACATTAGTTAATGACTCATTAGTATAAATTGTGTCTTGTTAAAATATGGTTGCGTACTTATAAAATGGAAATCAGTGTGCAGTGAGACGTGGAATGATCACAGAATATGATTATAGTGACATGATTCTGGAAATTTCAGGAGCTGAAGAGGGTCAGGTTATGTAACCGACAAGTCTTCAGAGCAGACTTTTGACACACTTCGGTTAACATTGTTACCTTACAATCTTGGAAACCTGTCTGATGAAGTTCACCTGTCTCAAACGGATGCAGTAGGGGCACAGTTGCTCTGAACAACAGCTGTTCTGTCATGTAAATCATTGTAAATCATGATTTTGAGCGTCAGTGTTTAAAAATAAATGATCAAACTGAATGAAATTCCAATGTTGCATTTCAGTTGTAATTCAGCAATGTGAGAGAATTATTCAGGAGTCTGAATACTTCTGTATATTCATTGTTTTTAACTGTGTACCCTGTGATCTAACCTTGTATAATACTGGCCTTGCTATTTATCCACCCTTTGAATTTTCTAAATTACAATTCTGGAGATACAATTTTGAATTGAACAGTTCAAATGTGTTTGCCAACAGCACCAATAAAAAAATCTCAGGTGAACATATTCCTAACATAGCCAGGTCTGCACTGCCATGGTCCAGCAGGCAGGCTAGGGATATGGCTACGAGCCTACATTCTTATATTCCTATATGTTACTGCTTTTTTAAAGAGAGACTTCCAATAATCAATATAACTGTTATGCCATAGGCTACATAGATTTTGAAAGCTACTAGAATAGTGGACTAAATATATTTTTTACTGTACACTGCCATGTAGACTGAGTGGTGACTTTATTAGGTACACCTACCCTTTGCATGAAATAGATTGAGCCGTCAGTGAGAGGATCACGTATTCGGATTATGCTATTTAATGCAGGTAAGCAAGTACAATGGGATTCTGTGTGTGTGTGCAATTCAGAGGGAGAATGGGAATACTTCAGATTTAATCAACTTTGAATGGGGAATAGTAGTTGACACTCTGATCTGAGAATGTTAGAAACGGCAACCCTGCTGGGGTTTTTATGCACAACAGTGTCACAGGTGTATTGAGAATGGTCCACCACCCAAAAAATATCCAACCA
Organism: Hiodon alosoides; assembly: GCA_025775065.1. Taxonomy (NCBI): domain Eukaryota; kingdom Metazoa; phylum Chordata; class Actinopteri; order Hiodontiformes; family Hiodontidae; genus Hiodon; species Hiodon alosoides. The sequence goes on along the minus strand of JAOYSI010009367.1, from coordinate 5,455 downwards.
ATGGTGGTCCTGTTGTCAGTGTGGTGGGGATTCTTAAAAGCATAACTCCTTCAGCTGTGATTCACGGGAACAGTTAGTACTCAGAAACAATATCTATTAAACACAGATGTAATGCTTGCAAGCTAGATGCTTGTAAGCTCTCCCCCTCCTAAACAGTGAGAGCCCCGATTGAATTCACATCATACTTATACACATGAACAAACCAGATCCAGAATCGTCATCATTTAGTGGAAAAAGTCCATAGCCCTCCTCGCCCAGCAGGGGCCAGCTAAACCTCTCCTCCAGACATGGCTTCTGACCTTCAGACAAACATGAGTCAAAAGAAGTCTCGGCTCAAGACGTTCGGTCCACAAAGAACATCTGATCTTGAGATTCTCACAACTGTGCTCATGGCCAGGTTTAATAAAATTTTATAAAACATTTTCCCACAAGGTACAGAGGCCTTTTCCAGCAGAATATTAGTAACTTCATCTGTATATTTAGAGCAATAGAACCCAAACATAATTTCCATAACAGGCTCAAAGATAAAAAATGCAGGAGTCCTTGGATCCATGCTGCAGGTTCATCAAGCTGATATGGGTGGAGTGTTGGGGCAGGGTAGCAGTTCCTCGGATGGGGCACCAGTTTTGTTGTATCCATCTCATTTAGTTTGTTATTTATTTAAATTATATATAAATGATCAAATCATTTATTTGGAAAAAACTTAAAGATTTTAATAAACAGCAAAATAAACACCTCCCTTTTTGGGAGGAACTAAACTTAAATGATTACCAGCAACAAGCATAAACACCAGCAGCCCATACCTCCAGTTCCTTTTCCTGTTTCCTCTATCTTACCCCAAGCCAGTTTTGCTGGGTTATTTAAAGGCCTTGGAATGGTGGCACCTGAGTGTGATGGCCATCAGTGGAACCACACTCAGCTGCACAGCGAGGTCCAATTAATGGCCAATTAGAGCCCTCCCTCTCGGCATTGTCCTGCTTAGGAGGGCATGGCTGCCCACTGCGTGCTACGAGGACGAACAAAGGAAATACATAATGGCACGTTTACCTATGTTTTAAATAAGGTGGCGGTGAGATCAGTTGCTATACCAGGTGAATGGCCTTTAATGTGACAGTCCTTTGTCAGTCTTTGCCCTTTTTTCTCCATATTTTACTCATACTCTCTTCCTCTCTCTCACTCTCTGATTTTGTTTTTCTCTCACATAGACTCAATCGTGGCAAAGATAAAAAAATATATAAATCTTATCCTCAAAATTTGTTTTTCAGAATGTAACATTTCACCAGGGACATTGCAGTTTTCTACATGACATGCACAGCGACAATTTGCAGGTTATGTTGAGCTGCCCATCTAAATGACTAGACAGCAAGGACTTGAGAGGGTGACGACGTCTGTCGGGGGCAGTTACCTCGAGTAGTTTTTTATATAAAAAAAAAACATTTGGTTTTAAATACTTACTTTAAAGTTCTCCGGTCTAGTTCCTTAACACTACATGAATGCGCTTGTAATTGCAGATGGTCTTGTAATCTGTTTCTCCCCAACACAGTTTTGGTTCGATAACATTGAAGGATGACAACAATACCATGACATAAAGCTATATGCAGGATGAAAGCTTTGTGTATTGCCTTGGTGAAAGGTGTCTTTGTGATTCTAAACATGTGTTTATTTTATCAGGAACCCACAAATACATTCTTAATGCTGTAACACTGTTCTCAGACACAAATCGCACGTCTCCTCCATCGTTGGGTTGAATTAGTACCCAGCTTCTATTGCTTTAAGCTTTTCAAACATGGTAAAGGAGCTATGAGAGCCATGTTTAACCGATTAGTCATTCAGAAGTCTCAAAATATGTGTTTTCATATGTCAGCCACATCAGCCATTAGCAGCAAAATGAAATTACTTTTGAAACGAGATCACATAACATGTAGAGACGAGGAGCTTTAACAGGCAAGCTGGGACTGATGAAATGCAGCCAATGATGTGAATATAAGTTAATAAAACATAATAAAAAATTACAGGGTTAGGAATAGGGCCCTTGTGAAACAAATTTTAGTTTAGACTAAAACTCTTTGCTCAGATGACAATAAGTCCATCCTACAGAGGGGATTGTATTTTTGTTGCCATTCCTTTGACAAGCCCCCAAAACAACCCCCAAAACAAACACACTCAGGACCGGGGGCCCTCCTACTAAAAAGTCCCCCACTGTCCCTGTCTCAAGAAAAAGGACAGCCGTTATTGAAAGTGATGGAGGGTCCTTTTAGAGATTTATGCATGCATAACCAGATCTGTCAAGTCATTCCCTATTGATGTGTCAACAATGCCGACAGTGGGATATATTTTCAAGGACAGAAAGCAGGCGACCTGTTTGCCGGTCACAAGAAAATACAAGCCCTTCATTATTTACAACGAGTCATTTCGTCAGGCCGCTTTTGTGCTATAGCCCTGCCCGTTAGTTATCCAGACGAACCACTAAAAAACCAAATTGCAGATTCATACCTGGGTAGCAATCACCCAGGTTGTTGTTCTCCTGACTTGGCAGAAGAAACCATTTGGTGCAGCATCTGAATGACTAGCCTGCTCCCTCACTTTCCTGCCGCAGAAATGGTGGCTCGATGTGGGATTGGTGTTGAAATATCCACACCCTGTGCTGACACAAAGGGGAAGCTCGCCTCTCAATCTGCGAGCACCTGTCAAAGCAGCATCATTTACCAACACTTTCCAAGGTAATTAATCTTGGTGTATGTGTGTGTTGTCTTGTTTGTTTTTTTTTGCTGTGGCCCTGCAGCTGACAGGGTATGCATGCTTTCTACATTTCCTCAGTCAGAGGGACCGGTGTTTTGCACACACATACTGAAGCAACTCAGGAAACGTATTTTGCTTATTGGGACAACAATATTTTATTTAAATAAATACATTTTATCTTATATGTGTTTTTCTCCTGGCTGTCAGATTACCCAGAATGTACAGTACCGTTCAAAAGTTTGGGGTCACTTAAATTTCCTTGTATTCGAAAGAAAAGCAAATTGATCAGAAATACAGTGTAGATGTTGTTAATGTTGTAAATGACTATTGTACTAAATACCCGCAAATCACCAGTCTCAACGTCAACAGTGAAGAGGCGACTCCAGGATGTTGGCCTTCTAGCCAGTGTTGCAAAGAAAAAGCCATATCTCAGACTGGCCAATAAAAACAAAAGATTTAGATGGGCATCAGATCACAGACACTGGACAGAGGAAGATCCATTTCTCAAACTAGACACTCTAATGTTTTTGTCCTCCTGCTTAGTTTTGCAGTGGGGCCTTCCACTCCCCTTTCTATTCTGGTTATAGCCAGTTTGCGCTGTTTTGTGAAGGGAGTAGTTCACAGCAATGTACAAGATTTTCTGTTTCTTGGCAACTTCTCACATGGAATAGCCTTCATTTCTCAGAACAAGAATAGACCACACCCACTTCCCATTTTGAGCCTATAATCAAACTTATGCTCCAGATACTCAACTAGTCTAAACAAGGTCAGTTTTATTGCTTCAATTATTTATTGCTTCCAAATCAGCAGTTTTCAGCTGAGCTAACATAATTGCAAAAGGGTTTTCTAATGATCAATTAGCCTTTTGAAATGATAAACTTGGAATAACAACGTGCCATTGGAATACAGGACTGATGTTTGCTGATAATGGGCTACGTAGATATTCCATTATTCCGTTTCCAGCAACAATAGTCATTTACAACATTAAAAATGTCTACACTGTATTTCTGATCAATTTGATGTTATTATAATGGACAAAAAAATTATCTTTTCTTTTCCCAAACTTTTGAACGGTAGTGTATGTGTGTGGCTTTTTGCACCCTTACAAAGAAGCACTTCTGTAGATATCCTTAACACTGCTGGTTGGTGAAGCTCTACACAGGAGAGCCACACGGTCTGCTGGTTTTTAAGATAATTTATAGTCCAAAGAATGAATCCAACTTTTGGAATTCATAGAGAATTCAAGAGAGTTATTTTGGTTTAAGTCACAGAAGTGGTTCTTTCCAACCCTCAGGCATGAAACCCAAGGGTTGGAACTCTAGTGAACATCCAATTGAAGGTTGAAATTATAAGCAATGTAAATCTACAATGCAATGAAATAATAGCTAAGATGCTAGTAAATGTAAATAGTAAATGCTGAAATTTTAAGACATATAAACAGACAAAACATCATTTAACACCCACTCAATGACTGCCTTAGAAGTGGCCTTGTGTTATTTACACGCTCTGTTAACATTTAATTTAACTATGGACACGTTGGTGTTTAAAGGGACTTGCACTCTGAGGGAGCTTGGGGAGGGGGCAGGAAGGGGAACTGCACTTATTTTAATGTTTTCTGCACAGAAAACAATCGGCAGTTGTGCTAACAAATCTGGCCACAAACAGAGAGGGTGAGAAAGTCTGATTTTTCCACACAGCCCGTGTGAGAGGTTCAGTGCTGATTGGAGGAGAGAGAGAATTTTTCTTGCGATGGGATTTTCAAAGCGGCAGGCGTTTTGCCAGTTGTGTGCCGCCGCTGTGCATCTCCTAGTCACAATAGGCATATGACATGAGCAGGATCCAAACCTTCAAAGCACATGCCTTGTTTACTCTCTCCCCTGGAGGTGCAGTGAGTCTGCTCAGTTCCATGCTACAGTTATACATTCAGCCATCTTGCATGCTAACGTGATAGCTCGGGCTCCCCACATGCGCACCCCTCTCTGAGCCACACCTGTCACCCATGCCCTGAACGACAGCCCAACACTCAGTGCTTGACACCTCCTACACCTGCCCATGCTGCGGCAGAGAGTGGGAAATGTACAGAGCCTGAAGTGAAGACAAACCTATTTAGCTCTCTTGAGCGCTGAAGCAGCGAGTGACTCATAGACATGCTTCACTGCACTCCATTATTGAGTCCTAGTGAAACCCCCTCCTTGCAAGTGTTATATTATTATTATTTTTTATATCTTTCCTCTAGTGACTCCGGTCCTGAGAGAGCAAACGGAAAAATATCAATTTCTTTTTTAGCAAAAGAAGGCCCCCAGGAATAGTTCAGTGTGAATCTGTTTGTTGACAGAGCCTTGATATTAGAAAATTACATTTTAAAGATACATTACCCAAATGCAATGGAGTACCACCCAGTGTAATGCAATTAGTTTGATTTATTTTGATTTCTGCAGGTTTATATTGGGGAGGTGGGTGGGCGATTGTGTACTGAGGCCTCTGTTGATGGGAGCTAAAATAAAGCGTAGTAAAAATAAACTGGATCACGTGTCCTTTATTAATCCCGGTAACTGTTTTGAGAAGCGCAACAGCACTGGCTAGGCTTTTGCTCCCTTCAACAGCCTATGAATCTTCTTGGCTAGCTTCATAACAGCAACAGATACAGTGGGGAGAACAAGTATTTGATACACAGCCGATTTTGCAGGTTTTCCCACTTACAAAGCATGTAGAGGTC
>JAOYSI010009365.1:0-10948 GCA_025775065.1 Hiodon alosoides | reverse complement strand
TACGTATACAAAACAGACCTTTCATTGTTACATTAAGCATTTTTAAAACATATAGTCACATACCACAGTCTTTTTTTGTCTCAGTCAGGCTCGCTATTCCACTCCAAAGACTCAGTAAAATGGTTGGTCCAATGTCGCGATTGGTCATGCGACAATTTTAAACGGCATTTGCGCAATTCTAATATTCTGTGTATTTGGTACTAACGGGTTGGTACTGCGTCGTCGGCCGGTTAAGCCACTGTACACCGAACAGTTCTTTCGCGACATGCAGCTGTACAAACTGTCAGAGCTGGCGCCAGTAAATTCCATTTCATACGCACAGAGGCGGGGTCTCAGGTTCGCCAGTTACCTCCACACAGCCAATCAACATTCGTCCTTACCGCGATTGGCTACTCCCACTGTGGAATGTCCATGCTCTTGAATTTCCGTCCTAAACTCAGATCCGCACAGGATACGTTAGTGATCGATGCACACATCTCAAGATATATTAATCAACGAAGTAATGTAGAGAGATCCTTTTCACCAGACGCATATGAAGGACAACTGCCTGCTAATATTTCCTTTTCACACACACGATTACTAGGTCGCAATTACTTTAACACATTCTTTTGTGTCCGAATTGTTTCAGAATACTTGCATTTCAAAAATGTTATATGCTTTGATGTATTTATTTTAATTTTAACAACAAAGCAACCCTTTATCGCTCATTTCTAAGAAAATAAACAGATAAATCGCGTAATATCTTCATTACACAATATAGATTATTTTACGAAAAGAAGCAAAAGAGAAATATATATATACACTCATTAGTGCTGTAATGGACGGAACATTTTTGATACAGTAATTTTATTAATAGTGATCCACACACAAAAATGTGTCTATTAACGTGGATTAGAACAAGCTGTCGTGCGTGTACGCTTGTCTGTTTTCCTAGGCCGCTCCATTCTTGTCATTAAAACATTTTTGTGCTTGTGAATCTAAGAGATCAAACGCAACTTAACTAAGCGACTGGTTTTCGTATGCGTTGGAAACAAATAGGGCGTGATGGGCGTTTTTTTTTTTTGCCAGTTTGGCTGGTCTCGCTCGAACCATTGACGGCAAACCGTTACGATTTCCACGCGCGTGCTCCTGTGAGGAAACCTGATTATAAATTAGAGATTATTTTTATTGGGCATCATACGATATCGTTTTAAGAGTTTAGGGGTCGTTTTAAAGTATGGTTTTAGGGAATGCCCTGTGCAATTACAAAGTTCTGAGAGTAGGATGAGGAACGCGGTTTGTTTCGTAGTTTACAATGCGGTTTCTCAACCGTACGATGCTCTTTTGCTCAATCTGCCCTTCAGGTCTCCTCCTAGCCGCGTTAAACTGTAATTATCGCTTCAACCCGTCATTAGTAAATGTTATAAGTGTACATTATTGACTGAACCTGTTTGTCCGGTCTGTTGGGCTGAATGTGGCCGCCAACCGCAAGACAAACAAGCTTGCCGGGATTTTCTGGTTGAGTCGGATCGTGTCAGTGACACAAAACCTCCCTCAGCCTCACATCCCTTTTGGTGATGCAAATGATGTAGCATAGAGACAAGAAATAAAACGAGCACTACGACAAATCGTAAGATTAAAGTTGAGATATTTATAATTAACTGTTATGATAAAAAAAAAAAAACTATAGGCTATATTATTATTATCATTCTTTATCATTATTAATTTTAGCGGCAGCGCCAGCAGCCGTTGTAGTAGTATTATTGCTGGTGTCTCAAGGATTATTGTCATGTATTGTGTGTCAGCGATGTGTATGGCATAGAACAGTAAAAGACTGGCAGACAATAATTGGAAGGGAGTAAGGACGCTGACCAGCCTTAGTGCAGCCACTCTGACGCCGCGCCATGACGTCATCGCATATCAGCGGAAAAAAAAAACACCAATTCAACTTTTAATACAAAACTAGAGACAAAGAGAAGATGAAAACATATACGTGGGGTCTATTTATACAAATCGCTTCCATTGACTCACAGTACGTTTTGTTTTTTTTTAAATCTTGGTATTCCTTTAAAAATATATATTTCTGTATCCCAAGTGTATTTAATAAGGTGCCTGAACTGAATCCAGCAGCACTCATAGGAAGCTGGGGTGAGTTTGACTGGGCCAGTCCTGGGATTTGATTTGACCCGAGAGAGCATTTGGGTCTTACTTAAATCAGAATCAATAAAAGGCGGTTCATTTTAAAGACTGTAAGTAATAGTGTCAGGGTAACGTTCCCTTTCCATAATTTTGCACTTAGTTTGTATGTATCATGTGACATTTAAGTAGTGCTGCTGTCTTTATTTATAAATACATCCCAACTAGGAATTATTTTTAGCTATATCATGTCATCAGCATAATTCGGCAACTGTAAACTATAATATCAATATTGAATTGAATTAATGTTTTCGCTTAATATACTGGGGCACGCACAGTGGCATTACCCAATAACACATAGGCACTGTATACCACAGACATCCACCGTCATTCTGCCTTCATTCTAAAGCATGCAAAGAGAAGCATATATTTAAAAAGGAGCAAAACTTGGTTGCTTTCCTAGTCCACCTTCTCCTCATTCACTCACATTCATTCTGTGCAGCGGGTTCGAGCCTCTCTAGGAGAGCATAGATACCATGCAGGACGGTTGCTCCCGTTGCACCCTCAACCCAAGCACGTCGGTAAGGCGTCGCAGGCAACAGAAACGCGATGCACGCGCAGGCAAGGACACGCGTGTGCCCCACCGGGGAGGCGCCCACCGATCGGGAACACTCCGGAGACGCGTGTCTCTTTGGAGTGTGACAGGGCAACCCTGCAGAAGTCCACGGGACCACGAGACTCCTGACTCCACGTACACATAGAGACTGACCGCCAGGTTTAACCTTGGCTGTATGAGTAAGCACCAGTAAATACAATATCTCTGTGCCAATTTGTCTCGTTAACTGATTTTTATTTCAAACCTGTTTTAAAGCAAACAGCCGATAATCCACATGCCAAGTAAAGGACTGAAAAGGGACCCCAGTGTTGAATGGCAGTATTCGAGGCACCAGCTCTACCCTGAATCTACCACACTCTGAATCCATGAGCCAACTACATCCCTGTGGAACTTTTACTTTCACACAATACAGCCTTGAAGAACAGCGCCGTGCGGCCGCCATTCCCCCAGACTACTGCTCTCTGGGATCTCCTGCGACAGAGCTTTCCTGGACCCGGAGTGCTGCAGCAAACCCAAGAAAGACTGAAAGACCTGATTTCATTCGTGATCACCCGCGCTCCTTGACACCTAGACTGAGGCCTTCGGGGGCTATAACCAAGTAGCCTAGAAAGAGTTGCACCCTAAACTATGACTGCCTGTGGGGCTGCAGGGTGCTGAGTGGGACGCCGCTGTGTATCCGGGTTTGAGCTGGTTGCGGGTGTCTTGGCTTTCTCATTGAAGTTGGCTGGACTAAGCAACGTTTTGGACAGATACAAACCAAAGAAACACCGACCGACATAGAGACAGCCAAAGTCTGCCAAACAAATCCACCAATAGAACACATTTCAAGCCACTCGATTGGCTTCACTTGGGACAAGTCTGGCGAATTCTGGCCTGTCTTCTCATGTCTCCCCTCTGTTCCCATGTAAAGTGCTTTTATGTGTGAACGGCATTTCATTTCAGCAGTTCTGCAGCTCCGCTTAAATGCTTCACACAATTTTTGATTATGCAATTTTTTTGTTTTGCTGATACACTTGTTTACAGCATGCTGAAGCTCAGCTTAATGGTCTAAAATAATGGTGCGTAGAGAGTTTGCAATGGATTTAAAAAAAGAAAAAAGAAAGATCTGCACTGATCAATGGAACAATAAAAAAGTGTCGCGACACGGATTAGCGTTCTTAACCAGTTTGTCCGCTCAATGCATGATCACCCGCTATTGTCCGAGCAGGAACCAGAGTGGGCAGTGCACAGATAATCAAGCAGCTCCCAGTCTCAGACAGAGAAAGAGAGAGAGAGAGTGTGTGTGTGTGTGTGAGAGAGAGAGAGGGAGAGAGGGAGAGAGAGAGAGAGTGACACAAACCAGCTGCAGCACTATTCTCCAGCTCATGGATAATTAGATTGTGGCCTCCGAGAGGGGCCTGGAACCAGCATCACATAATCACAAATCCATCTTGAAGGAAGGTGACTCAGGAGAAGGGATTGGGTTGTTGGGGGGGGGGGGCTTTGTTTTAAACTGGATTATCATTTAAATTAAGGAGGTTTTTACTGTTGCTGAAAACCTGTAGCGTCTTCTTGTTAATGTCTCAGAAATAAATAGGTAAATAAACAAAATGCACAATTAAAAAAGTAAGATACCAACCCCACAGTAAAGGTTCAAGTCATGGTAATATTAAGTTTACCTGGGCCTTCATCAGGTCATTTGCCATTTGCCCTGGGACCTCTATGGCAACAGAAGTTTGCCAAGTCGAATCAAATTTTGTCCTTCTTTTATTTATTTATTTATTTATTTATTTATTTATTTATTTATTTATTTATTTATTTATATTACGAAGTATGTTGCATTGGTAAAGACTTATTATCAAAACGAAAACTTGGGCATCTCTATTTGTAAGACTTTCTGGAGACTAAAATTTTACGCCATCTTTTAATCTAATATGAGTAATACACACGAATACGGCATCCTTGCTATTCTATAAAGATAATCCTATGAGCAATCAGAAATGTCTTGTCTTATATAGGTTTTATCCAATTCATTATCCCTGTAAATTACGGAATATTCAGTCAAATATACAAACAAAAAAATACTAAGTTTTTACTTTGTGTCAATATAAATAACTTTTAATTATGTATTGTTTAAATTGTTTGGCTATATTATATATTATATTATATTATTATATATTTATTATAATCGTTGTCTACGTAAAAACCTAAAATAATCCTCCCTTAAATTTGTCAGTCACAGTTAAGGACAAGCATGGTGGTTAAGATATCCACTTTAATCATAACAGTAAATTGATTTTGTCCCCAGAGTCCGTGGTTAACAACATTAAGACGATCGATCAAGGCCAATCTTCATGTTCAAAATTCAGTAACACTTTGAAAACTACAGTAAGGTTTAAACAAGAAAATGTAATATAATATAAAATTATATATACATATATATATGTGTGTGTGTGTGTGTTTGTATATATAATTAAATATATAATTTATTTGCAGTCAAACGCATTTATCTCGGACTCAGATTTATCTCGGACAAGAATAAGAAACAGTTACAATAAATAAACCCTTTTTTTTAAAACGAGAGTTTTTCTCATTTGTTGACAAAGATGTGGAACACCGCGAAATTTTGGACAAGCGGCCATGCAAACGGTCGCATTTGCCTATATACACTATATATGGGGAATCAGACGTGGACTTTTGCGATAAATGCGACATCTATTTAAAAAATCCATGTTTCGTCTTATTGAATCCTAGCGTTGCTCTAGGTTGTAATAACGTTGCTGTTAATAGCAAAAACTCTTCATTCGAAGTCCCAGGATTTGTGCTGGGAGATATTTCCAGCAGCCGTGGTCTTTTCTCGGCTATCACGCGCATGGCTGGCCGACGAGTGGCTAAAGCGCTCCCCCGAGCTTTTACACGCCGTCTATTCAAACAAAATGAAATGTTTAACAAAACCTGTGATTATTATTATTATTATTATTATTATTATTATTATTATTATTATTATTATTATTATTATTATTATTACGGCTTGGTTGTTGATCATTCCGAATACAAAAGTTAATAGTATAGGTTAGTCAGAACATTGGCGCACTGTGAAAATGATAAACATAAGCAGTAAAATCAAATTACGATCATAAAATATCAAGGCTGACCTTTTAAAACAGTACATGAACATCTTTGTGTTTAACTTTTAATGCATTTTCTGTTCGGTTTACTGAGTTAGTGGTGTTTGTAGGTGGTCGACACTCGGGCTTTACCGAGAGGCACAGGCTTTGTGGAGTTAATGTCACGCTTTGTACTTGACGCGGTGACCCTATATCTGGAGCAATTCACCTACAAAAATCAGACGTAGCTTTGAATGAGCTATTCACACTTTGAGCTCCTTTTAACGTCACAACGCATAACTTATAAATATTGCATCAATAATTAAATATACTGATAGTAATATAAAAATACTTTAAATATTGTAAAAGTTCTTAACGTATATAAAGCGTATATATAGTCAAGGACACGTTTTACGTAATCTAGAAGTCAACCTTACAGTCGGAAAAGGTTTATGAAGTTGAAGTAGGCTTTTTCATTACTTCAACGTTTTTTTGTGGACAAAAGAAAACTTCAAATCTAAATTGCTTGCTTAAAAGAGATATTAGGTTTTCCTTTATTCTTTTATCGAGGACTGAAGTAGCCAGTTTAGTGTTTAATGCAAATTAACAAAATCCGCTATCTCCGCACCACCACGGGACGTTCATATTTTCTTCACTTCAGACCGAGAAGATAATTCATTAACAGTAACCCTTGAGAGAACAAAAAACCGAAAAATCAACGATGGTAAATCAGTTTTGACAGCAGACTCAAATTAAATTGAATATTAAATTCCTGTCTATGATGTTAAATCCATTCCATATAAATCAAACGCAAGCCAAAGAGGTATAAATCAGATTATACCATGTTATTGTTTTTCCCCCTTACCCGTACCGGAGAAAAGCGATGCTTGTGTGTTTTTTCTTCCTCTTCCCTTAGTTAGCCGCGTGCCCGCGTGCCTGTGCTCTCCACACCGAACACAGCACAAAGGGAGCGAAAAGGATCATTCGAAGATATGTGACTCTGTTCGGTAAGAGGGGCCAGATTCTATTGCAGATTTTTCGTTTCCCCGTTTTTTTATTTTCTTTTTTTTTTCAAGTTCAATTGAGCAGGTCAGAATCATCCGCATTTGGGGTCTCTCAGGAGAGACGCCACCGTGAAGCGAAAAGTCTAGGTAGCTCCACCGACAGATTATGTTTGAGAGTTATGTCCCTTCGCCTCTTGGAATCTCTCTCTCTCGCGCGCGCTCCCTCCCTCCCACTCTCTCCCCCGCTCTCGCTCAAATTAAAGGGGGTACCTTCAGTGCTACAGGTATTCAGAGTAGGCCGGGCGTAATAGTGCGTCAGATTTCATTTCGCCCCCTTTCCATATGTTTTGGCTCAGAGTGTGTTATGGCTGGTAGCGGGAAGGCCAGTCGACTTCATGCAAGCCTAGCCGTAGTCTATAGAATAAAACTACAGCGGTTGCGACTTTTGCGAGGGCAAAATGTACACAGTGCGCCACTTGGAGGCGAATCTTCACTCTATGCAAACTTGACGAAGACCTCTCGAACTAAAGAGCGGGCAGACGACGATAAGCCGGTTTCGAGCAGTGTCCTTATGCACCGATCAGTTTATACACTGTAAGGACACTCCGGGGGTTGTATCTCTGTCACCTAATTAATTATTAGTATAAGCAATGTAACCAATCAAACAAACTTTGTTCCACCAGCAGTGTTCTACTGCTAACGCAAGGCTCACCGGGACCCTGTGATAGAGGAATTTTCAAGGTCGCTGTAAAAAGAGTAAATATTCCCACTGATATTTACCTAACCTGAACGAAATTGATAAACGCGTCAATTAAATGACACATTCCCTTAAATGACACGGCGGGTTTGCAGATGAGGCTACAGCCCCACGCCCCGTAACATTGACCGTGGGTGCTGTGGAAGTTTAAACCCCCTTACAGGCTCTGAGACGTGATCCGTGCAATTTCAAACCGGAATATCACTCTATTGCATTGATTTCAAAGGTGGAGGGAAACGAAATTCAATTAAACGAAATTTCTTATTGGAAGACGCATGATTCTGTTATTTAGAATGCAATAAAAAGAAAACAAGAACATGCTGTTACATTTTACATTTTTATACACATTTATTTTGATTTGTAACAGACTGCATTCCGTAAATTAGGAGCAGGTAGCACTGTCTTAAAGTTCTTTATATCTCGTGCAAATTATTTGCATTTTCTTTCTGGATGTTAAGCCGTGTATTCTTAACGAAGGATTGATTTAACCTAAAACAGTCCATTTCCAACGAAAAGATTTGTTTGAGACTAAAATTATTCTGAAAGCCCACATTCACTCAAAACTTACCAGTCGTATTATTATATATATATTAATTCTCTATGTCATTCAAAAGAGTCATGCCATTAATTTATCGGTCTGTGAAACTCTTTTTCCATAACAGACTATTTCGTTCTCGATTTTGAAGAAGCAAGCGCTACGACCAAAAATATATTCAATGAAATATATTTGTATTTTGATGCAATGTATTTTTCTACGTACTCTACAAAACCATCTATGCTTCGTTTTCTCTCACAGACACACGCACGCCCCCCCAGACACACACACACACAAACAGACTTTTAAAACATGCAAAGCCCCAGTAAATCTCCTGCACGTGACTGAGGCTCGTGCGTACCCTCTGCAGCTGGGCAGGTGCAAGAGCGCCTCAGTTTCCTCATCTTGCGCTTGTTTAAATGGGACAAGAAAAGAAAACTGAGCTAAATAAAAGAAACAAAAAGTGAACTCTGACAGAATTAATTTAATTATTCTTTAAATTCGGTCACTACTTATAATTTCTCTGTTCTCGGCTCCCTTTTTTATTTTTTATTAACGCCGGGTGCAAATTCAGCTGCTGATGGACCAATCTGCCACATGATCGATATATCTCAATTGGCTCAAGTTATACCTCCCACTCAGAAAATTGTGTAAAATTTAAAGTCAGAACATCACATGGTATGTACTGTTCTGGAACGCGTCACTGCCAACTACAATAACCCAATCGACGTAGGAGAGAAAATATTGATATAAGTTTGTTTTTTTAAAATACCCAAAGCCAAATTCAGCGTTGTAATTGTGTTAAGATGCTTAAGATGCTGATCTCTTTCTGGGACTGCTGGATGTGGCTGCTACTGCATGTAACCACTACTAACCCTAGGCCAATACATTATTTTGATATTCAGGCCTGTGTAAAACAATTTATCAAATACATTTCATTCAACGTTAATTAACGATGACGCGATAAATATTCCATGCGTTGTTTTTGTTGTGGTAGACAGATATAAGTTATACGTTACAATATAATTGTGCTACACTTTTGATAAAAATCACTGCTTTATGAATGGCCTTAAGACATTGCATCAAAACCCCACACGTAGTGCGTTTGTTTGTATAAGGAAGTTTGTTTTCCCGGCTTATTTTGATCTTATTCTCCGATATCGGTTTACATATAAGAGTATAATACATATTTTAAGGACATCGTTCAGCTTCAATACAATATGTTAATTTAAATGTTAAATAATATACAATATAAATAACAGTAGCCTACAACATCAGTTTTCCCTGGAATTTGACAAAAAAACCCCAGAACCTCAAACTGCTTCTCCGAAGGTTGGAAGACACCTAAAATCGAAGAGCGTCATGGCATTTTCAGTATTCAGTGACGTTTTTGTGCTGTCGTTTTAAATTGTGTTTAAAAAAAACTGTTCTCACGACCAGACCTTGGTTAGCTATAAGCTAAAGGTGGGCAAATGATGTCGTACCCTAATGTAACATAACTTAATGAGAATTAATGATAGACAGTTTAAAGCTTAGCGACTTTGCATTAGGGCGTCTTCTAAGCATATATTGATGACTCTCGCTGAGTATGTGTTTCTGTATTTGCGTATGCATATCCCTCTCATAATAAGCAACTGCGCAGACCGGTTATGCTATTGTTCACGTATTGCTTCAGTGTGAATTGTTTTTTCTTTTTCACTTTAACCAATTTTAAAAGCGTGCCTTCTCCGTGGCCCGCCTACCCTCTTGCTTGTCGACTGTGGAGAGAGGAAAGAAGGAGTGTGTGCTTGTGCGCGCGTGTGCGTTTTGGGGGGTAGCGTTGCCAAGGTTTTTTGGAGCAAAGTGGCAGCAATCTCTCGACGGGGCTTGGATTGTAAACGACGGACAATGAGCCAGTTGTGTATTTATAAACATAATAACGCCGCTCGTCCTTTCGTCTTCATTTGCATCATTACAATATCGGTACAAGCGCGTGCCATTGTGCAACTCTTGCATCTTTTGTGCGATACTCCTGTCAGCGGTCTACGCGACTTGACTTTCCAATTTCAAACGAATGCGAGTACAAAAACCCTCCCATCTCCAAAAGGCAAATTTTTTTCTTTAAATATCGGTAAATAAATAGGCCACTTAATAATGATTGAAATGATGATATACTACTACTACTTCTACTACTACTACTACTACTACTACTACTACTACTACTACTAATAATAATAATAATAATAATAATAATCTCGTATGTCCGTTTGGCATTATCGGTCCACCAAATCCAGGTGAAGGGAACATCCAGGTAATACAATTAGTTGCAATTGAAAGTAAAACCATCACAATTCGTAATGAACATTTGTTAAATTTGTGTGACGAGAAGTCAAATACACAGGACGTATATTAAAATGTGCCAAAGATTAAACCAATTAACATGATAATAAGCAAAGATCAATATTGGTGGGAGCGGTGTTTAGCGCGAGTCCTTTGATCCGGCGTGGCAAGGAGAACGGCGGACTCTTGATGTGTGCGAGATAAGCCTTATCAGTACCGAACATCCACTTCCATCTTGAGCCAGCATTAGAAAACACTTTTAATTAATCACGCTACTACTACTCTCTCTCGCTCTCCCCCTCTTCTCTGACTCCCTCCATCAAACACATTCGCCTGCCCTTTACAACCGAGTGTGACAGAAAGAAAGATGTTCAAGTTAAATATCCAGCAGTTAATTACAGCAATAATAACGTTATTAGGAAGAAAATTGCTCGGTCTCAATAGCCTTTTTAGTTGTGTCTACCAATTTTTATATCGGCTTTACCATAATTTGTTTGTTCTCTGGCAAATACACAC
>JAOYSI010009364.1:0-10948 GCA_025775065.1 Hiodon alosoides | reverse complement strand
TATATATGAATTACATCCACACTTTTACCCACCCCCCTCAAAAATCTTTTTTTACAAATGTATTTTCTCACTGAGAATGACATAGTGTTTTTTTTCTTCTTAAGATAATTCGAATTATCAGATTTTAATCACAGGAGTGGCCCTAGAGTAAGTGCATTTTCTTGTCCTAGCTTGCATTTTTCCTAGTAATACCTCTGAAGAAAGACTTGATGGAAAAACTTTGGTTCCTACTCTGCACACATACTTGCATTACCCTCAATCTCTTTCCTAGTTTCATTTTAGAACAAGTGTGTCGCCATGGTAGCGAAGATGTGAATATTTTGTATACCCAACTGGGGGGAATGGAACTTCGTGACCCTACCGAAAAGCAGCTGGCACTGTGTTTGCGGCGGATAGGAGATGATCTGGAAAATAATGCGGAAATACAGGGGTGAATACACATTATTATGTATTTTCTGTATATGGTAATTTTTTGTGTCTTTGTAAAGCTAATGATATTCTGAATATTACTCTCATTAAAGCATTTTTGTGTGAAAATGACTGTTAGTTTGCCAAGTATCAACCTGTGTTATATTCAACTAAATTCTTTTTTTAAAGCTATTTCTTTGGTTACAATTTAAAGTGCATAATGTATAATTTTGTCGTCTCGTCACTTGGTTTAAGAAACTAGGGACAGACAGTCTAAAATAAGCTATAAACATCTCAAATCTATTTTGCCAGTACACGCTATTTTAACTGAATTACCTCAGTCTATTTTGTTTGTTTTGAACAACAATTTTCTTCTTTAAAAACTTACTGTAATTTTCTTTATGAATGAGAATATGTAAATTCTTGTTTTAGTTATATTTATTCTATATTGATATTATCAGTGTTAGATCAAAAAGTTGTGATCCAGTGTCTTTTAACGAGAGGCAACAGGATTTCTTGTTGAGATAGTTTCAGAAAAAAAGAAGTATGTTTGATCTATTCTATGAGCAGTTTTCTAGTTATGTTCAGATAAAGCAAGACTTTGACTGAATAAGATTATGCTAGGCAAGCAAGCTTAGGAGGAATTTAGTTCCGTCCAGGACTTTAGGTTCATTGGGTTTGTTTAAGACCCCCCTGTTAGTCCCACAAAGCAAAAGCGAACACAAAGAAAAAAAACATGCACATTCCATCAATTGCACGGATGCAAAACATTAAAAGAAGATAATGTTAAGGCATGGCTAACTCTGAAGAACAAACACCAGCAAATGCAAAGTACTGGGGGATTTACACTATAGTAATGAACAATCATGATGTATGTCAGTTGACTATTTATGGCCTGGCTACACGTTTCCTTGTAAAACAAGCGTGCCACAAAATATCAAAATGATAGTTCCTGGATTGGTCATCATCTTGCCATATAGTTAGCAAAATAACTCAGTTTAACATTTTTCACCTACTACTATCAAACTATGTTGCATTTATAGGCATACTAAAATAATCTGCTTCGTGTATTTACTGGAATGTTAAATTAAGAAAAGTGATTTTGACTTGGTAAATAGGGCAATGAACTAACTTCTTTTCCCACTAAACCTGGCAGCTCTTGGTAAGGGTGTATTACTGCCTAGCTCTGTCAGACTACACTGTAAATATAAACACATTTTTCTCATGCTTGAATCGGTGCATATACAGATTTCTTTTATGAAGTGTGTTTATCAGGATGATTAACAACCCAGCCCTCAAGCCCACTCAGGAAGTGTTTATCCTGGTGGCAAGTCATGTCTTCTCTGATGGCAAGTTCAACTGGGGTAGGGTGGTGAGACTCCCTTACTTGGCCTACCGACTGGTCTTAAAAGTGAGTCTTTAAAAAACTTCTTAAACTTTTTCATTGTGGGGCTGATCAAAGAGGGCCTTTTACTGTACCTGAATGAAATTTCACTTGTGGTGGGTAACCGTCAGATAGTTGGTGGTGATCTTATGCATCTTGTATGTTGAGTACTTACAAGCTGTATTTGTAAAATAATTTTAATTTAATGTTGATGTCAGAAAGCAGAAAACTCAACTCTGATGAGAAAGTGCATTTTATGCACTTATTAATGTGATGCACCAACCCCTTTCTTTTCCAGGCCCTGATACTGAAAATCCCTGATATAATTTGAACCATAATTAGCTGGACGATGGACTACCTGCGAGATAATGTAGTCAGTTGGATCGGTGAGCAGGGAGGTTGGGTAAGTCTGAGCACTTTTCACAACAACAGCACTAAAAAGAATAACTTATCTATCTCATAATTCTGCTTGCAAATCGTCTGTATTGATAATCACTAATTTACTTTTTAATTATTGTAATGTCTCTGATGTTTGTGACAACTGTGTCCCTGTCTGTCATGCGGGAGGGTATAAAGTCTTATTTTGGGACTCCAGCTTGGCAAATGGTGGGAGTTTTAATGGCTGGTGTCCTCACCGCTCTACTTGTTGTTTACAAGATCGAAGGACTGCGGACTTAGTTCATGAAGTCAAGCAGTGACAAATGTGAAAACACTGGACCTCTCAAGTTGGAACTGTTTGGAAGTATTTACACTGATTATTTACCTTGCTCCAGGTGTAACCATTCTTTTAACTACAACTTTTTTAATATCATTATCTCTCTGTACCTCTCTTATATATTAAAAGCCCTACCTATGTGTACTACCGCTGTGTTCTCATAGTCAATTGTGGGGTATTTTTCCCATGCCCTGAACTGTGACAAAAACAAAAAAGGGGTATCATCTCCAGTGTTGTACTGGCACCAAGAATAAAAAACCAACCATCTATAGTGCACTTTTGGCTATACCCTACCACAAAGTGCTAAAGTTGCTGAGCTATCAACTCCTCACTGAATACTTTATTATCCAGTTTAATTTGATATCTATCTAATATTTCCAAATGCTGCACCATTTGGATTATAATAAACCATATTTTGTATGCACCTTCATCCCTTGGACTGGGGGCTGTTTTCTAAAGTCAGACCAGCAAATTCTGAGACAGCAAACAATATATCACAGTTTTTAAATGGAGGGGAGGAGAAAGTGGGGCAGCTCCAGGTGCCAGGGCATGATGATAAGCCTGAATCTAGCTGTGCTCGGGCTCCAGAACACCCAGCTCCAGCTTTCACTCAAAAACAAAACAAAACTGTCCAGCTCTGGGACTTGAAGCTGGCTGTGGACTCCACGCGGCATGGCCAATGTACTCAGAACATTGATTTATATGTATTCTTATGTAAAGTATGTAATATCGCAGAGCAAAAAACCACTCATTTGCAATTATGAGACACTACTGTTGTTGGATTTTGGTACTGTGTAAATTTAAATGAGTTCTGGTCAACTAAGGGATGCAATAAAAATGCATGTTACATGCCTTGTACAAGTCGGCAACTTATGAGTCACCTCTCACCAAAGCTCTGTTTTTTGCACCTGTTTCCAGTGTCAACAATTTCAAACTGT
Source organism: Hiodon alosoides (assembly GCA_025775065.1). Taxonomy (NCBI): domain Eukaryota; kingdom Metazoa; phylum Chordata; class Actinopteri; order Hiodontiformes; family Hiodontidae; genus Hiodon; species Hiodon alosoides. Next base: position 7,503 of record JAOYSI010009364.1, on the reverse strand, counting down.
TCTTGAATTTTAAAGTTTTTTAGAAATTTGAGATTTCTATGTAAGCTGTTCTGATGCTACTGTCATACATAATAAGAATGCAAGTGACATACCTTTAGAAGTAATAAACAATAATGATACATCCAGTGATTCCTCAACTCAGTTTAATAAATAATGACAGCAAAGCATATTAAGTGCACCTTTTAAAAGGGAGAACGTGTCCAGAAAGAAGAAGGTTTTTGAACCTCAAAGTCATTTACCTGTTTAGGTTTTTTAATGTTTTCTTATGTTAAGTTTGTGTTTAATGTAGTTTTTCTAGCAGAGAGGGTGAAGTTTTCTGTTTTTGCAGAATTTTTGGAAAAATAATAAAATAAAAGTAAAAAAACAATCATTCTGCACCCCTGTGTCCCAAACTGGGGATTGGATTTTGCACGCAGTGTAAATTCAGGACTAAATAACACTTCATTAAATCATCCAATTTCTTAGAAAAATTTAAGGAGTAATAACTTACAACACAACAAATGCGGTTCATGTGGTCCAATTTTTTTTTTTGTTAGAATTTTACAATCAAGAGAACAATACATAATTTGAGTTGGAAATAGTATAAAGTGTTACATTTTCTACACAAGGATCATTAAAGAATAGGTCAAATGTACACAGCTGTAAATTGATAAATAACGCTGAAACTAAGAATTAAACATTTAATCTGGGATCAGAAGGATAAATAAATAGCAAAACACAATTGAAGAGGGGATTTTGATAACCTCAAGCACAGCAAGGCGATGTAAGTCTCTCTGAATAAGATATTTTAATTAATTATAATAAGGAAGTATTAATTATTAGAGGCAGCTATAAAACAAATACACCTGAGAAGTAAAAGTTGGTTTTAGAAGCATATTTCCAGTCCCTTGTAAAAATCTTTTACTTACTTATTTTGATATATTTAGAAAGCTTTTCAATTTTACAGGGTTGTTGCCCTCAGAAGGTTTCTCCTGTAGACAAAAATCTGGTCGTAATGGTGGTGTGGCTACAATCTTTGCTAATGGACTTTGCTTAGTGCCAAAAACCTCTGACTTTATTTTTTCCTCATTTGAAGCACATGATTTTACAGTGGTCTTGGCCAAATTAATACTAATAATGCAATACCCAAATCACAGAGCTCAGTATTAGTTGATGCATAATTTTCCAGGCTCTTGTAATCTAAGATATTGGAAAGTTCTATGCATTTTAATAATAACATGTATTGAATGTATTTTCTTTACACAATTCGCATTTAAATATTGAAATAACCATCTAGCATTATGTAATGTAACTGGAGCGAATTCATTATTATTTATATATGTAATCCTATTTAAAATGTATTTAAAACAATTTGCATACTCTCATATTTAAATACGTAAGATGAAGTAATTTCCAGATACATAATTTAATACAGAATCAGTTGTTTGTTATCCTATTTCATGTTATTCCTATTTAGTACTGTTTTTAGTGTAAGAGGTTTTTAATAGCACAGGATACTTTATTAATAGGTCACAGCTGCTGAGTTGGCCAATGTATACCACACAGTAAAGCACAGCTTGAGCTACAACAGTGCAGAGTGTGCTTTGAAACTAGCACTGTAAAGTATTAATATTTTTTGTCTTCTTATCTTTAGCTTTAGGCGATTCATTCTGGTATGTAACTTCCTGTTAGCAGATATTTAGAAAAGTGGTCTGGAATTGTTCTGGGATCTATATTAAATTTTTTTGTAAAATTTGAAAATATCTTTAAAGACATGGATTATAAAAAATGATAAAAGATATAAGATTATAAGAGTAAAAAAATGAATCAGGGGTGGTGGTGTGATAGTGATCAGGAGGCGACGGGCGTGCATTTTAATGTCACATTAGGGACTGTTTTTTTATTTATTTTTGAGGTCAAGAGGGTGGGAAAGTAAAAAAAGTGACTTAGTACCTTTGACTCAGTAGACCAGTAACAGTGGTAGACTTGCTAGATTTTGGGAAATTATCTCAGATGTAAATGATGAAAATGACTAATTGGGAGATGGAGGAGGCCGATGCACTGTGCTCCTTTACTGTCTGCATACGTCTCTATGTTTTTTATTATCACTATGACTACTTTCTATGTGTACACTTGTAAATAAAATTTGAATCCTTGGTTTCTATTATTGCAAAACAGGTGAAACAATACAAAATATGTGAAAACTGCATTATTTGATGTCCCACAACTTATGAGTGTTTGGCTACCTGTGTGTCTAGACTGTGGGTGAAGACGTATGAGCAAGACTTACAGAGGGGCAGAAGGGTGACATTTGAGAGTTGAGGTAAAAGTTTGCCAGAACTAGAGGGGGTGGGGGGAATTGAATTTCGACATGACAGCAATCCCAAAATTTCAAGAAAGACTGAGTGAGCAAGAGGGAGGATCAGTTTGAAGATACTGACCAACAAACAACTGTAGCTTTGCTAACTGGTAAGAAGCAGTAGAAAGAACGATAGAAAGGGGAGAGAGAGGGGGGAGATTTCGTATTCAAGACATTGATGTCCGCCAGTGAGCAGCTGTCTAAAACCTGACAAGTGAAAGATGAATGGGAAAGGCAGGACATGCATTCAAGTACTGTAGGAGGGATTGATGGAAGCTTTTGCAGCACGAGGGAGTGAGAGAGAGAAAGAGCGTGAAGTCAGTGAAGGCAAACATATTGACTCTCTGTGTAGACCCTAAGACCTAAGTAGAGTTTTGAGATGTGAGTGTTTTCCTTGTTTAATTGTATTAAATCTCCTAATATTACATTTATATGACTTCTTATTTTTCATTTTGACTTTATAATCTCACTGCATGTAAATTAGTGTCAGTATTTTAGTTGTGAATTAAGTTGCTGATAATCATCAGTGATGGTTATGGTATTGGAAATTAAACTGTTGGCTTAAATCCAGGAAGGGGCATTATTTTTGTACTTCAGAGAAATGTCCTCAACTTTAATTTATTGAGTAGACTTTGACCTATAGTGAAAAGAATTAGGGAATTTGACATTTTCTATTTATGCCAGGTTACATTATCTAAATAGTTTGTTTCTCAGTGTGTATTTATGATATCTTTTTACTCATTTTAAAAAATCAGTAACAATATTAATTAATATTTAATTGACCATTATTAGTGGTTTTTCCTCTCTTCTTTTTTAGTCACAAATTTCCCTCTTGGCGCCAAGAACAAAAGGTGGTGATAGAGAGAGACGGGAAGGGATGGAGAGCCATGAGAGGAATGGAGGTGGAGGGGTGGTCGAGGGTGGGAAAAGTGAGAAGGAGGAAAACGTAGAGGAGTCCCCTGATGATAAACATGCGAGAAGCGAGCTCGATACTGCAGAGAAGGGGGAGAAGGAGAATGAGAGAGGAGAAATAGAGACTGGAGGGGGGAAGCGGGTGAGGGGGGGCTCTTTGTGGAAGGGGGGGTCTGTGAGCAGTGAAAGGTTGGCCATTAATGTCTCCGGCATGAGATACGAGACCCAGCTCCGAACCCTGGCCCAATTTCCAGACTCTTTGTTGGGTGACCCGTGCCGACGACTGCAGTACTTCGACCCAGTACAGAACGAACTCTTCCTGGATCGGAATCGCGCCTGCTTTGATGCCATCCTCTACTTCTATCAGTCCGGTGGGCGCTTACGCAGGCCTGCCAATGTGCCACTCGACGTCTTTATGGATGAACTTGTGTTCTACCAGCTGGGTGAGGACATTATGGCACGCTTCAAAGAGGATGAGGGCTTCCCCAGGGAGGTGGTTCGGCCTCTGCCCGAAAATGAACTTCAGAGGCGGGTGTGGGTGCTCTTTGAACATCCAGAGTCCTCCTCCGGAGCCCGGATCATTGCTATCATCAGTGTCATGGTCATCGTGGTGTCCATTATTATCTTCTGCCTGGAAACGCTTCCCGACTTCAAGAGTGAGAAAGAGCTGGGAGAGGTGAGAGTTAGGTTTATATGGATGGGAGGATGATTTAATATAATTAAGAAAAAATACAGAAAATGGTTACCTTTCTTCAGTCTAAAAGCAGTTCATTTAAAAAAGAAACATAGTGGGGAGTAAACTTGTGCAATAAAATTTCTAATGTCATTGATAGATTTAAAAAAAATTGTTAGATAGCATGCAATATAGTTATATTCAATAAAGCTTGTGAAAAAAAGAATTTTGGGGAAAATTCCACACTTCCACATGAGCATTGTACAGATTGACATGTAAAAATCAATTTCTGCTATATATATATATATATATATATATCAGTTTTTGCACATCAGGATTAACTCATTCAAAAGGCTTAAAAATTAAAAAATTGTGGACTGTAAATTTGCCTTCATGGCCTGGTAAAAATTATGGCTATGTATGAATAGCCAAATGAAGCACAGTGTTAGGGGAAAAAAAACTATAACAATGGGCTCAAGGTCTGACTGCACTCTAAAGTAAGGGATCTATAATGAAAACAAAAAAAGTATTGACTAACAAGACGGTGTGCATGGAAAGAGGTTATAACTGATTTTAGTCATGATAGTAAAGCTAATACACTTAGATTAAAGGGAAGCATGCAGGAAAAATAAGAGATTAATGCATTATTTGGGGAATTAATGCACAGGCCGAAGTTTATTCAAAAGACAGGGTAACAGGTGTGTGTAGGAGCAGGGGGGCTTTCTGGTAATATGGGAGAAAGAGGGAGGGGCATGTTGTATCATATTTGTGTTATTTCTCAATCACCGTGTTCAACTGTGCTTGCAACGGTCTGCGCAGCCCTGCCAAACACCACCTGATATAATTTTTTTATGTGGAAAAGATTCAGAGTGATTGATGGGCATGTAGTGTCAGAGAGGGGTGTTCTCATATTTCCCCTTAGAGATCTGGGGGCTATTTATAGTGGAATGACAACCCTAAGAACACATCAACACACAAGCAAAAGCCAGTATTAATAAATTTACCAATCCATTCACAGGAAAAGTCATAAACTGCATTCCTGTTTATTAGTTTGTGGTAATGATCATGGCAGCCGTGGTATGTTCTTAACAAAACTGCCACAAATGAGGAAACTCATGCTGTTGAACAGAAACTAAATAGACATCCTACAAGTATTTCGCAAAAATTTGTTTATGTAATTTGATCGAGCAACACTGTGTAAATGTCAACTAGTAACATGCTGCTTCATTTTCATTTTTGAAGTGGATGCTTTCTTAGAGGAAAGGATAAGCAAACAGTTCTCTATCACATTGTGTATCCATAGGGGAAATTATGTACTTTCGGATCTAACATAGATTCTGGAATATACTATACACAACAGACAAAGGAAAAAGCTTTTCTGTCCATATGTGTACACATATTTAATTTAGTCTCAAATGCAAGACATTGTTAAAATATTTTATTCTTCTTCAACACTCAATAAAATCTTAGAGTAAGTGTCTTTCTTTGCCGGCATGAAGTAAAATAAACACCTAAAATGTATTTTTAATGTGTTTATTAGACTAGAACATTCTTCTGTCTGGAAGAAAATTGAAAAATGCAGTTTTAACTACCTCACCAGCATAGTCATGTGTCCACGTACATTCAGTTTAAACAGCATACTTTTTAAAATCAGCAGCTCCAACTTAGGTTGGGGTAGTATAACCCCCTGTTGATTTCTAAATCTTTAAAATCTTTACCTCTTTCACAGTCTTTTACTCAATTTTCAGCTCCCACTGACTTTTTTACCATCTCTCATTTTCTGCAGGAATACCTGTATCAACCCCATCCGCCCAATGTTAACTCAACTGTTCCCCTGCTCCCTACCTTCAACCCCTTCCAAGACCCCTTCTTTGTGGTGGAGACCATTTGCATCTGCTGGTTCTCCTTTGAGCTGCTGATGCGCTTTTTCTGCTCGCCCAGTAAAATGCACTTCTTCAAGGACTTCATGAATGTCATTGACTTCACTGCTATCCTTCCCTACTTCGTTACACTAGGCACAGAGCTGGCCAAGTCCAAGGGGGCCACGCCGGCAATGTCACTGGCCATCGTCAGGGTCATCAGGCTGGTTCGAGTCTTCCGGATTTTCAAGCTATCCCGTCACTCTAAGGGCCTGCAAATCCTGGGCCAAACTCTGCGAGCCAGTATGCGGGAGCTGGGACTGCTTATATTCTTCCTCTTCATCGGAGTCATTTTGTTCTCTAGTGCCATATACTTTGCTGAGTCTGACCACCAAAGCACGCCTTTCGTCAGCATCCCCCACGCCTTCTGGTGGGCTGTAGTGACCATGACCACAGTGGGCTATGGGGACATGTATCCAGAGACTGTGTGGGGGAAGCTGGTGGGATCAATGTGTGCCATTGCTGGAGTTTTGACCATCTCCCTGCCTGTGCCTGTCATTGTCTCCAACTTCAGCTACTTCTATCACAAAGAAACAGAATGCGTGGACCGGACAGAGTACAGCCACGTCAAGACCTCTCTGTGGGATGATGAAGACATCAAGGATGGGGAGGGGGAGAAGAATTGCCTGGCAATTGAAGGGATCTGTGCTCCTCTCAATGGAGTCCCTTTAGTTGAGGGACTGAATGCAGGGCAGGAAACTGAGAAGAAAGGGGGCAATGCATATATATGGGAGCCATTGGTGACACGAGTGTGAGGTTGAGAAGTCGAAGAAACATAAATGCACACAACTTCCAATAACAAAGGAACACTGACCTGACAAAGGTGTGTAAGGTCTCATGGTCGGATAAACTTACATGCACTGATCTTGTTATAGCGTAGGAAGCATGGCCGGATACAGAGGGGTGCCACGCCCCCCCAACTCCACCTGACTTCAGCCAAAAATGTTACATAGCTTTTCATGAGTGGAAGAAACAATAGAACACAACTATTTTATTTTAATGCGATTCGATATGATCCAAGCCAGAATGGTGAGACACGCTCTTAAAAAAAGAGCTCCCGGCAAACACATAAATTATTTAATTACCAAAATCGAATAGATAGAATAGACAAACATCTTTTGACAAACATTTAAATTTACGACAACTTCACTTTTTATTATACGTTTTTTGAAGCCACTGCAATAACATGCTGTGTGCTGGCGTATCGCACTAAAGCTTGTTTCCACTGGGATGGTTACCACTGGTTTGTTACGCGTATCCAAACCGAGTTAAGGAGCTGAGTTTTATTTTCATGTCGCGGCCATGGGTGCTAAACGCTATGACCATCAGTGTCACTTTAATCCCAGCTGGCCAATCAGATCGAAGGAGGGGTGATACCAGCAGTTCAGCGACACAAAAAAAATAGAGGAGAAGTTAATTTTGATATCAGAGGACGAATGCTTGTTATTGATATCAGAGGACGAACAAGAACTTGTTATTGCAAGTACTCTCCTACTTGGAGCTGTCATACTTGACGTATACATTCGCCATATCAACGTTGCATATGGTGTATTCCGCTGAAAAACGCTCCTGGTGGACACAGACCCTTAAGCCATTTTTGCCATACTTTTTGTTTCACTGATATACTGGTAAAATGAAGGACATTTCATCAATCGGTGTAT
>JAOYSI010009363.1:0-10948 GCA_025775065.1 Hiodon alosoides | reverse complement strand
AATTTCTCGGCATCCTGAAACCCTAAAAAATGTCTAATCTTAGCAATGTTTCTAAGATGGTAGAATGCTATTCTAGCGATATGAAACCCAACCATTTTCTTTACTCCACAGAGCAGGGTTTTGTTTGTTGTGAAGAATACATACCAAGATCTGCTGACGTGCCAGTTAAAAAATGTGCTCCCTGGAATTAATCACGAGGTGGTGCTCCTAATTTTCATGTCCCCGATATGCATAGACAATAAAATTGTGTTTCTAATTTTATAAGTCCTTCTTTGTGATGTTTATCATATTTTATCCACACAAAACTTGCTTTGGTGTTCTTTTCCCCATCATTCTTGTTGGCGCCTTAATTTAATTAAAAATTGCTTCCACGTTTCATGATAAAACGTGTTTTAATTAAGATGCCACTACGCTAGGTCAAGATTTAGTTCGAAGCTCCATATTTTCCATTCTCTTTTACAATGTTACCTTATCTTTAAGGGCTATAAGCTGCTGTGTCTGCTTTTTAAAACCAGAGCCAGGAGTCCTTTAAAGAAGATTCTGGCCAGTTGAGTTGACAGGGCCTTCACCACAGCAGTGAAATTAATTCCCTGGGACCCACTCACACCCGGGGAAACTATCCTTCTATAACATATATTACCATCACTTCGTGTCTGCAGGAGGTATTGCCGCTTTGCCGTCACAGCGTTAACCCAATGTTGAGAAGACGTTTGTCTGGAGGGGATCCTGAGCTGCCACGGAAAGAGATGGTGCTCAGAGGCGCAGAAAGTGGGCCAAGCTGATGAGTCACTGATTCCGCTGTATGAGGGAAGAGCAGTTGGTCTGGAGTTGCCCCCTCTGTCCTTCATACCGCAGTATGGGCCACTTGGATCGATTTCAACTGGTTGAACATTTCCAGAGTTGCTCACTATGACTGTAGAAACTTATGTGCTGAGTCCCAGACGACAGACGAGAATGAATGCAAACTTTGTCTCCAGACAAAGACTCAACCCCACCCATGCCTCCTCTCATAGCAGCTGTATGAATTTATGGGGTCCGTTGCTTTGTGTCTGTCAACGACGTGTGGGTTGATCAAAGTCTAGCCACCATGAGGCCTGAAATCGATACTCTGATTACTTTAAGTGCACTAAAGTTCTGACCCCTTGAGGAAATCAGAAACGTAGAACCCAGACTATTATATGCTTTGACATGGATTGCTGGCCTATAAGTGGGAACATTAGACCCCTAACCACCTGATTTAATCTAATCTCTGCCTGTCTTTAAACCACTGCAGGCGGTTTTGTACATGTACATAAGAAACTTAGTCAGTATTTTTCTGGATGGCATTAGGTCCTATTGATTGTACCATGCCAAACCGTGATAGACATCTTGTCTTGAATCCAGCGTTAGTTTAAACACTCATTTATCGTTTGGTTTGACATAAATGCAACATTACAATAACACTTATATCCGCAACTGCGCACAGTTGCGGAACTTGGGAAGTAGTTAGTAGTTCCTCTGTATGTTTACAGGAACGAACCTTGTTTATCAGCCCGGGAGGAGTATTCTCTCAGCTGTGTCATCATTGTTTTGTTTTTTCTCCACACAGGGGAATAACATAAAGAGGTTGTGTTTTACAGTCAGGGCTGCTAGTTCCTGTAATTGACATTGGATAGATTTGAATGTATTCATGGAATTTATTCAGTTTTGAAAACTGACATCAGCTAATGATAAAATTATTAACACAGCATTGAAACATTATTATTGATATGCAATTCAGTGATAATGGGTATGTGCAGCTATTAATCATCATTCTGACAGCCTCTAATCGAGAGTGACACCATTAACTTGCCGTTTGAATTGATTAAAATGATTTATGCGCCTGATTCCAGGGTTTTGCGGAGAGCAAAGGGGAACATATGGTCCTCGATACTTCACAGCAGAGTCACCTGTGCAGTACGGTCTCAAACGGGCTCCCTCCTTTTTTACGTTCTGCTTTTCATCATGAACCATCATAACCTTTGTTCTGTACTGAGGTGATCGCTCTCAGGACACGAGCCAAGCCCCTGCTTTTATGCACCTGAAGCTTTTCTTTTGTTTTCTTTCATTTGGCCTCTTCGCAGCTGATCGATACAGGCTGAAAGCTCTGCGTTAATTACATGCGTTTGGGGCCGGGCTGGCTCTAATTGGCAGATGCTCGTTCTTTGCAAACTTATTAGACTCTGTGTGCGTGTGATGCTTTTTAGACTCTATACGCTAAATACCATTAACCGGTAAGTGACGTGACCTGTGGCCTTTCCTCCTTTCTATTTTCTCTTTTGAGGACTATCGTATCCATTCTTCCCCTGGTTTCACAGTGAAAACAAGCAAACACAAGGACCGCCGACAAGCTCGCCGCCCTATAAGGTAAGTTACATCGGTTCACACAGTAACATCGTTCAAACCCACAGTGCTGCATAAACTCATTGCTCTTGCTGAGGAGTTGCAATGTTTTAAGGAAATAGGAAGACAGAGTAAAACGGGTCGTTGATATGATTAAATGACACTTGTAATTCACCTTAGATTGAGCATTATTCATCAGCTTTGACAAACTCAACTACACAATTAGATCACATAACCAGTGAAAATGGAAGAGGATTCCGACTCCTAACAACTAAGCCCTGGTGCTCAGATAGGCACATTATATATACATATATATATGGACAAAAGTATTGTTTTAGGTGTTACATTCAGTCCCATTGCCACAGGTGTATAAAATCAAGCACCTAGCCATGCAGTCTGGCTTTACAAACATTTGTGAAAGAGTGGGTCATTCTAAAGAGCTCACTGAATTCGAGCATTGTACTGTAATAGGATGCCACCGTTGCAAGTCAGTTTCTGAAATTTCTTCCCACCTAGATATTCCACGACCAACTGTAAGTGGTATTACTGCAAGTGGAAGCTTTTAGGAACTAAACCAACTCAGTAAAGTTACAGAGTGGGGTCGCCGAGTGCTGAGGCGCATAGTGCTTAAAAGTCGGCAACGCTCTGCTGCGTGAACATTTCCTGCCTTACTGAGAACATTTCCTGCCTTACTGCATTGTGCCAACTGTAAAGTTTGGTGGAGGATAATGCTATGGGGTTGTTTTTCTGGGGTTGGCCTAGGCCCCTTAGTTCCACTGAAGGGAAATGTTAATGCCTCAGCTTACCATGACATTTTGGAAAATTCTATGCTTCCAACTTTGTGGAAACAGTTTGGGGAAGGCCCTTTTCTGTAACAGTATGACTGTGCCCCAGTGCACAAAGCAAGGTCCATAAAGGCATGGTTGGATGAGTTGGTGTGGAATAACTAGATTGGCCCACACAGAGCCCTGACCTCAACCCTATCAAACTCCTTTTTTGATGAACTAGAGTGGAGATTGCGAGCCAGGCCCTCTTGTCCAACATCAGTGTCTGACCTCACAAATGCTTTTCTGGAGTAATGGGCAAAAATTCCAACAGACACACTCCAAAATCTTGTAGAAAGCCTTCCCAGAAGAGTGGAAGCTGTTATAGCTGCAAAGGGGCTACAATACTCCTTTCAATACTTCTTGGATACTCCATTTTTTTTCTCAAATTGCAAACATAGAACAATAAATACAGGACAATCTAAATATAAATGTTAATAATTAAATTCAAATGTACAAGCAAATTTAATCTATTAGCAGGAACTATAAGCATTTTTGCTTCTGGTGGTTATTATTACACTGTACTTACTAATGAATGATCTGCTCTGTGAAGAAACAGGATCTGGCACTTCATTCCAGGTAGACAGGAGGGGGTGGCAAGGTGAGGCGGAGGGATGCTGTGCTTCTGTCACACACCAGCAGGAAGTGGGCGGCAGCCAACTCTTAGAACAGAAAAGTGCTTTTTTGTTTGTCCGTAGAAGTCTGTGGCATGGACTGACCAATTTTATTTTTGTTGCTCTGAATTCCCTCCCAACGCTCTAACCCATCCCTACCCACTAAAGGGACAATGCGAGATAAAGAATTAGGAATGATAACCACTCATTAACTCCTTCCATGCCCACATTAGTGAATTGGGGATAATTGCTGATAATTGGTTATGCCCATTAAGACGTTTTAAAAGCATGTCAAAAAATGGCTGTTTAGCTACCACTCTGTCACCAGCAAATTGTTTAATAAAATACAAAAAATGGCACACATACACAAACAAATGTATGCACTGTGATAGGATTAATGTAGTTAGCTAATCCATATTAATTTTCTGAAACACACTTGACTATAGCTTTGATACTACATTAGAAATAAATCTGGCTTTTGCCCATGTAAACACACACAGACACACATATAAACACTCACACACAAGCATGCACACGCACTCAAGTGCAAGGGCATTACTGAGAACACGCAGCTGTACCCGTAGAATGTCCAGCATTACCAGATGGAAGAACAGTAAGCTCATTAAATGGTCAGTTTAGCTTATGCAGAAATAGCGGCACAGAAATCAAGCTGATGAGCAAGTATGTGGCTTGGTCAAAAGAGAGTCTGTTTTAAGCTCTTTTAATAAGGACCTGCTAACCTCGTCACTGTGGCAGACGCTGGTTATAACTGTGCCTTCCGTATCCATCAAGTTCTGAGGAAATTAAAAGAGTTTTTAGCTTCTCTTTTGGTTCTTTTCCCTTTCTGAATATGAAATTGCCTCTTTCCCATCAGTCTACTATCTCATCGTTTTTAAACTATGTGATTTGCAAAGCTGCTGATCATTTTTAGTCTTACTTCAGAGCAATGTTGCTTTGCGGTATCTAGCAGAGCAGGAACTTTGCAATTCGTACGGCCATGTCTCCGTGGCAAACAGGCAGAGATTTGTTTGAGATGTAATTGGAGTCCCCCTTGCTTTCAAATGTTCTCGGATGATGGCACTCCCCTGCCCAGACTTCTCAGCCGTGCGCACTCCAGAGGCCAGGTGGGAAACGTGAAGAGGCCGAGAGCTTGTTTAGGGGCTGTTTTCCCAACTCACTGGAATGTGCATTGTCAGAATTTCTTCTCAAGACAAAGCGCCAATCACCCGTTAAGCTAGTGTCTGGAGTCGGGGTCTATCTAGTTAATCCGTTGTGTGTCAGAGATAATCGCCCCCTGATTTGGCCATTTCCTGACTAGACGTATAAATATTCAAGACCAGAGAAACATTACGCCCTGGTGTGGTTTGGTCAGGAATTTATTTTTAGCCAAAAACCTCCTGCCAAGGGGCACCGTTCTGTGATCTCCATCAGGTTTGATGACAGACACAGCACAGGGGATCCATTTAAAGCCTTGCCCTCTATTGGTGGACGGAACCATTGCAAGTGGGAACGTTTTCATGAGAATCCTGTTCTGACAATGACAGGATTAATGAGTGATTTGGGTTGCTGATTTCTGTTATTGTCTTTGTCAGCGAGCAGAGATCCAAAAGGTTCTGTGAGGAATGAGTGGGCTTTGACCTTCTGGCATGGGACCCGGTAGTTAACACTTAACCAAGGAAGAAATGTCTTATACTGTTTTGTAGTACGTAGTGATTTGACCACACCCATTGTATGTTTGGGGTTTTTTGTACCCTGGCAGAAGGATGAATTGTCACAGGTAAGATTACGACGCAATCATGTAATCAGGTTAGATGTAAATTTTCACCTTTAACGTGTTAAAAGGCTTGGATGTTATGCTGCTGGGGTTGCTGTAGTTAAAGTGTTTCCCTTTATCTTGAATATAATGTATTGTGCCTTGATGGCCCTGTTGCTGTGGGTAAAAGCATCTTCCAAACACAAAAATGCATAAATGAAACATTATCATTGCTAATATTATTATTATAGTAATGCACAATGAATGTATTTAGACTTCATTATTGACTGTCCATTTTGTAAGCGACGGTTTTAAATAAGTGCATGGACAGAAAAAATGTGATCAATTCCATTATAGGTGAATCCCATGAGATGGTTTGTATGAGGGCAATTTTCTAATGTGACAATTAAACATGGAAAAGGTGTCTTCCAGGAGTGTGTGTGTGTGCACATTTGTGTGCATGTGTATGTGGGTGCACCTGTGAGTGTGAGTGTTTGTGCGTGTCTGTGGTGCAGTGGCGGATTTCCCTATACACAGAAGCCCAACTCCTTTTTCTCTCTCAAAACCCAATGCGTAAAAATTTCCTCTGAATGTAGAAAAAGGAGCAGCACATTAATTAATTTCCAGATTTACACATTGTTCAAAGAGACTTCATGCTTAAGGATATGAAATCTGTCACCCGACTGTGGCTCCCTCCCCAGTCACTGACAATGAGCGAGGCTGAACTTACACTGATCTAGGAAGGAGAGGATAAAAATATTGTTAGCTGTGAAAGCCTCAATTTGGTCATGCGATGCGTGACACAGCAATAAGTCGACAACAAGCACTGATCTTAGAAAGCATGTCTGATCCTCGTTTAGGATGGTGCAAAATCCCCAACAGCGACAGTCATGGTCCATTGTTCAATTTGCTGTTATCGGCAGTCACTAAAATCTCAGTCATCTTCATTTTTTTTATCCATGAAGACAAAAACAGATTTCTGAAGCAGTTGCCAGCTGCTGAATCCAGAAGTAGTGTTCGGTATTATAAAAACACACACTTTCTATAGTTACTGCCTCCTCGATTTCTTTCAAAGCTTTGATTTTAAAAAGAGTGTTGTATCATTTATTTAAATTATTCACAGTGGTAGGGATAAAATAGCTCTTTTCCAGAACTTACAGACTTGTAGCTTTGTAACTGTTGTTTTGTTACTGGTTGTGTCACCTTTCATTTTGATTACTGAGGTGACCATTGAGTAGTCCTGACACAAACACACACACACACAAACACACACCAGGCGATGGAACATCATTCAAGACAACTTCAGAAATGTTAATGATAGTAGCATGTCTGTGACACAAAGCCTGGAGCCACACTCCTGAGCCCTTGAAAAATGTCCAGAATGGCGTTAATGGACAGCCAAGCACGGGGGACACGCCCAAGTTGACAGACCTCCTTACACACTTGAGTGTGTCTCACTAATGAGACACTCAGGTTCATGAAATGAAAGACTTTCAGAAAGAGTGCCAGCAGTGCTGGCTGAGGAAGAAGGTAAGTTAGACTGAAAAGTCTGTGGTTGGTGGCTGTGTTTATGTTGAGGGTTTTGTTGTTATGGTTTGGAAATTGAAGGGTTTATTATTTAAGCTGAAATTTTGGAAAATATGTTTTGTTTTGGTTTTCCCCAACGTGGGTGATTTCTCTTGAGTTTCTACTTATTTGTTTTGTTGATTTGGTTAAAAATGCCCAATAAAACGCAAATCTTCACCCCCTGTCTGCCTGTCTCTGACCACCCCCGAACAAGGCACGTGACAATTAATAACTGGGATTCAAAGGTAATGCCAGGTTTAAAGAACCTATGCTTGGAGGTCAGCTGACACCCAGAGTGTATGTCAGTTAGAGAGGGGTTGGGTCAGTGGGTCGAGGTTGTTGGTTTCCATGGTTGCGTACTAGAGCACTAGACTCCCTGGAGATGGCGGGGTCAGAGAGTATCAGCAAATGGTTTTTGTTTCCTTGATTTTCTTGTAGAGTGGCACTAGCTATAGCATTCTTTGTGGCAGTCAAGAGGGTTCAGTCTGTGTAGCTTACGCAAAAATGTCAGACATTTCGGCATAAATTCCTTTATTTTGTATATTTATTTATCTTCCATAAAATATAGAGGCACAGAGGCAACTGACGAGAGATGCAGTGCAGTACTTTAAAAGCTGAACGCAGAAACACTTGTCACAACTCAGTCCGGAACAATTCACTCCTTACAGAAAGGCCGGACCCTGTGATTATGTTCTGGACCCTGCACCCCCCACTCCCCTTCAACCTCATGCTTTCAGTGGGGCTGCTGTCTCTTTGGCACTTTAGAAGTTGTCAGGCTAGATTATGAGACAGGACAGGGTACCATAGAAAGGAACTGACTGGCTTACTTTCAAACTTCTCTTCCTATGATCCTTTCACCTACTTTCAGTTCACTTTCATTTGACTCTCTAGCCCCAAAAAGAAATATGCATGCATTTTCAGCATAAGCTCTGTCTGTTTCTCCTGATGGATGTAGGGGAGGTGGAGTCATTCTGAGTTCTGTGTTACAGGTACCTTTTAGGGCTCTTTCTAGCAAGTCGCTGCCGTGGACACACAAGAGGACACCCTGGGGCCAGCTCGGGCTTCCACTCTCTGATGTGAATCAATTGTCCTCCATAGGCATTGCCCCATCTGCATATAGCTTCTCTACATGATCTTTCCTTTTGTCCAAGGTCACACACACTATTTATGGCCATTCTAGGAGACAGGGTTGTTTTTGTGCAGATGCTTATAAAACTCGGTAAGACTGTATTTTCCAATTCAAGTCAGCATCTAGCTTTGGTTGTTGCTGTTGTTAAATATTTGATGATGATATTTTGTTCCTAAGCGAACAGCTGAAGGCTCAAGGGTGGGATTATTTTAGATCTGCATTTGATGATGCTCACCATGTTCTTCTCTGCTGAATGTAGACTGTGTCACAAGGCTTCCCGGAAGAGAACATAGGACACATCACAATCATGGGGCCGAGGCTTGCTTGTAGCTATCGTCCAGCCAGTTGATGGACACAGGGGGACATCCTCCGGTGGAGTAGGCGGACAGAAAACAACACAGACAACTCATGGGCCCTGCGGAAACCTGAGTTCTTGTGCCGCATTCCAGAGTACGCATGGGCCCCCTTGTGATCGTCCTGGTTTGGGGATCTGTGATCGTCTTTTAGGGCCATCCCTCACCAAACAGCTTCGCCCCCCCTCCCACATGGTGATGACTGGGGGCAGTCCACAGAACCAAAGAACGCTCTGACTTGTGAAGGCGAAACTGGAGGTACTGAGCAACCGAGTAAGAAACTTCAGCTTTTAACAAAGCATCATTATGTTTTAGTTTTTTTAGAGTAGAATACCTGTTTGAGACACTGCTGTTTGCCCTGCTTGAGAAGATTTCTTTGTAAAGAAAAAACACAATTCCAGTCCATGGCGGATAAAATCAATGTGTGCTACCGTAAATTTGGTTATTAAATTAGTTCGTCCTTAAATGGATATCTGTGAAATTCTGTATCCATGCCATGACTTTCTTTTCAGATAGAAGCACCTGAATTCCTGTCTTTCCATAATGCACATTACAGCGTATTCATTACTGGAGGCCTAGAGGGCATTGCAACCCCAAAGCCTGACATGACTGAACCTCAGGACAAAGAAGTTTGAGAAAGGCTGGTCTACAGGATAACATCAGCAGGGGAGGGATCACAGTTAGGAAGTAGGATGGGTGGGAAAGACTTTTATCAGCTCTGAATCAGTTTTGTGCTTCAAGAATGAAAACACTGTTAATTAATCCTTCCTGTTTCTTTTCATAGAAAGCATTATTTTCATGTTTTTTTTTCAGTTTTTTTCAGTTTTTTTCTTTTAAGGGAGTTCGTCATTCGTTTGAAATGGAGGCAGAAAATAAATGAACTGTTAGGGGCTAATGTATAGTATAAAGTTTTCTCCAGGCAAATAAGGCAATGTAACTGTAAAGATTGGCTATGCCTCTGGGCACTGAAAGTAATTAAACTGTAAAGTTGGTCTATGCCTACAGGCACAGAAAGTGATGGAACTGTAAAGTCTGACTATGCCTACGGGCACAGAAATGGATGTAACTTTACAGTTTAGCTATGC
This sequence comes from Hiodon alosoides, assembly GCA_025775065.1. Taxonomy (NCBI): domain Eukaryota; kingdom Metazoa; phylum Chordata; class Actinopteri; order Hiodontiformes; family Hiodontidae; genus Hiodon; species Hiodon alosoides. The sequence continues at coordinate 1,263 of JAOYSI010009363.1, read as the reverse complement.
CTCTGGGCTCAGAAAGAAATAGAAAGGTAAAGTTTAGCTATGCCTCCTGGTACTGGGAGGAGTAAGCTTATTTTTTTAAGCTTACTCCTTAATTGTGGAAAAGAGGTGGGAAAGCAGACTCAGAACTTCCTGGGGTTGGTGGCCCCTCAGGGGGAAGGCACGATAACACCAAGGTAACCAAGTTGATCAACATGGTATCCACATCACATCTACACTGAGAAAAAGGCAATACACACACTCACACACACATGCAAGTCTTTACAACAGGCAGGTACATACATGAACAGACACACAATGTGATGCGGGATATGATGAAATGGTATCTTGAACAACAAGTTTCTTTCAAATTCCAGCGCAAATTTAAACCAGATTAAAATGTAAACCGCCCTTTCGAGGTTCATCTCTGATCCTTCATTTTGGGTTACTGTACGTTTTAATAAACACTCCACATGCTTGTCACTCTCGGCGCAGCTGTGATGATCTGACACGAAGCCCATTTTTCTCACAGCGCGGAAACTGCATGACACCTAGATGACTGTTTATACAGTGCACTTAAATAATCTCATCCCTACCGTGACCAAACGCATTCCGTCCTGATTACACGCTCCGGAGCATCGCGTGCAGTCCTGTTTTTTTCTCAGCAAGCTGTGCCTTGACTGTGACATGCTATACCTTTCTACTCCTCTAGTCTAATGGCTTTGGAAAACCTTTTAGCATGCAAAAGAAGTATGTTATGTATACAGTCTAACTCGAGAATCTATCCTCAAATTCACTGGAAATTGGACACGGTAATGATGTATTCATTACATACCTAATATGCACTCATGCTGTGGCCTGCAATCAACGTGAATTAACCACAAGCACAGTCACTCACTTTAACATGTTTCGGCACAAGGCAATCAGCAGATGGAAAGCAGAACAGACAATGGAAATCATGACCTTATAATGCTGATATGGCCAAGTGGGAGTTGAGAATGATGACCTGGATAGAGTGTGTGTCTGCGTGTGTGCGTGCGTGCGTGCACCCTGAGAACTGCCTCTGAATTTGTATTCATCAATATTATAATGTTTTGGTTATTTAAGTCTTTGGGCTCTCTGATGTAATGGCTGTAACTTTTGATTGAATGCTTTATTTATTCAAATAATTTAGTCTATATATATTATTATTATTATTATTATTATTATTATATTATATATATTATTAGCATTTTTAATAATTTAGTCTGCATATGTATATATTTTAAATGCATTTTTATTTGTTTT
>JAOYSI010009362.1:0-10949 GCA_025775065.1 Hiodon alosoides | reverse complement strand
TGTGTGTGTGTGTGTGTGTGTGTGTGTGTGTGTGTGTGTGTGTGTGTGTGTGTGTGTGTGTGTGTGTGTGTTTAAAGAAACTTTGGTCATATTTAGGGCAAGGCCACTCAAATACAATGCTGATTGATCGAAGCATCTGACTCTAATTAACCCCTTAATGTAGATTATTAACTGACAGTTTCACATGCTATATCCAAAAAATAGATCCTTTTTCTTTTAAATCGGGTACTCTTCATCTATTATAAAGACTTTAGTGAAGACCTAATCGCATTTTAAGTTTAATTAATAAAGAAATACTGAATATCTTAAAGGGTCAGCAAAATATATCTCGCCACTTTATGGAATGCCCAGGTTTTTGTTTTTGACCTTTGGGTCCACCTGACCTCTGCCACCTAACCTCTGCCAGCTGGATTCTGCACCAGGAGACTTAATTGTTTTGCAACCTTCGGTTTAACACTGTTTGTTTCCTTGTTTGTTGTTCAGCCTATTCCACATGTCATGGGGCCACTTTCTAAACATTGACAACAACCTCAATTATTCTTGCTTTCCGTAGTTGAAAAGTGTAAATGCGTCTGCCGTTAACTTTTTACAAAGGTTCCCTCATAGTGGTACGGTTGGCTGTAAAAATTAAAGGAGCATTTGCACAGATCACATCAATTAATTTAATTATCCATTTCCTGACATGTTAACACATTGCAGTAACAAAACTAATCAAGGGTTTGGCTCATTAGATCCACATAATTAATTAATTTCCATGCTCTTATTCAGGGATTTGTCCCCATAATATTATTACTGAAGTCAACTTGGGCTGCAGTTTATATTAAATAATCTCATACACTAAGCAGCTGAAGAAGTAACAAATCAAATAAATTTGTCAAAATTAAATCATGTTATAAAATGTTATTTAAAAAAAGTGATTGGTTGGCTCAATGAGGTGGGTAACAAGCCCTATGATATAATTTGTAATAGCCTCATTAAGAAAGTCTGCAAAATAATTACTGCAAGGGCATTATATTCACGATAGTCTACTGGAACTCCTGGACTTCTTTTTGAAAACCACTGGTCCGTGGTTACAAGACATGAATCACCCAAGTTCAGGGGTAAAATTAAATCATTGACATGTTCAATCTTTTCTATTGAAGTCTGTCAATCCAGCAACAACCCTTCACATCCCTCAGGATTCCTTTCTTGACTTCAACTCAAGTTAAGGTTTTAAAAATGACATTTAGAGCATAATACCACAGCAGCCCCTCCTGAAACCAAAAGCCTGAAAAAAAGCCCACAATGGCAGAGTGAAAACGCCACACAAACCATTTTTAAATATCTTATAACAGATTTTAAAAAATTAAAAAAACTTTATCCATGACCCACTTTAAACCCTTAGCTAAAAGAAATCCAATTTGAATGTTGACATTTCAGATTTATTCAGAGAAACTCCGGGGACAATGTGGGCCAGGCCGAACTAGGGCGGCATGCCGTCAGCGCTGCCTGCTGAAGTACCAGCTGTCTAATGCCTGGCCTCTGCAACCCAAGTTGACAGAACAACCATTGAGATCTGGCATAGTTAAACAAATTGGAATTACATTGGATCACACACAGCGGGACTTTACCCCGATGTGGAAAACCTCCTTACGAAAGGCACATTCAGCACAGAGTCCGCACAGCACAGAGTCCAGAGTCTGGACAGTCTCGTCTCTGACGCAGGTAGCCTAGTAAAACAGTTGGCAGGTAAAGCAGCAAGAGCCGTGCACTATAATATATACTACTATATATTGCTATTATAGTGAACACAAGGCTTGTGCTAGGTTGGAGAGCAGTGGCATGTCCTGCTTTTTCATTCCCAATACTCCGACTTCAGGACTGAGGAAACAGCTAGTAGTGCTGGAAAACTTGCTGTTTTTCATTTCCGTGGTTTGTATTTAAATGCTGTTCTGGGCAATGCATTCGGTGAACCAGGTGAGGTAGGACAGATGCCAAACGATATCTGAGCGAAATGGGGCCATTATATCCCTCACAGCTCTGCAGACCTGTTTCAGGGTATAGTAGTAAAGTGCTACAATTGTTTTCCTGCTGACTTTTTGGTTTATTTGTTTTTAATAACTATCAAGTAAATAGTTTTGTCATCTGTGCCTGAGGTGTGGGTGAATGGGTGAGGCCTGTGAATCATTGTCAACGCCAGATGCGTGAGTGCTGAGATTCTGTAGAACCCAACCACACACTCACTACCGGAAGCCTTGCTTGGTTGTAATCTTTGTAATAACCTATCTCAGCAAAGATTAAAATATAATTGTTGAGCTTAAACACTTGCCGGTAATTTGTAACTTGGTCGGAAAAAAGGCTTAAATCAAGTTCACCCTCTGAAGGCTATCATTATGAACTTGTTTCTCTTTAGCGTTGAATGTTAACTTGTGACATTTACGAGCCATCAAACTCGTCGTTTTGAAACTCAAGCCTGACACTGGAAGTGGAGTCTTGGGGCTGGATGTGACAGCAGTTCCTTTTGTTTGCTCCTGCTTTGTCTGCCTGTTTTTATATTTGCGTTCCACCATATGCTACACCTCCGCAGAACAGTGAAGAGAGCCCAAAAGGGCCTTGTCCACGCCGTCGTGTGCATCGTGCAGAATAGGGGTGTGTAGAAATCACAGAAGCAGAAAGAATAGAACAATAGGCTGGAAATAAGAACAGAACAGCTCCTAAGACCAGACATCATCTTTGTCAGACTCATTTGGATAATTGAATCTCTGAGTGCATAAATTATAATGAATTTAATTTGATTTAATTTAATTGGATTAAATTTAATTTGATGTTGCAAATGAATAATAGCAAAATGGAGGTAATTATGGTCGATGCTAGTTTGTTTTGACAAGTCTTGAGTTTGGCGACATTCAAAAGTTATTTAATTAATTCCTAACGTTTGAGCTAAGAGCCATGCCAAGTGTTAGTGTCTACGGTTAGTGAACAGTGAACACCTTATCTTTTTATGCAGTGACCTGCTTGTTATTTACAGTATTTATTTATTTATTCTCCATAGCAATATTGGCAAGTGCCTCTCGGGACATCAGAGAATATGTGATCGCAATGATCTGCTATTACGTATGGATCTATGGACATTGATGCAGAATAAAATTCTATTCAAATCATCAGCTACACTTACTGTAGGTCATTGACACTGGATTTCTAGCAGGTGCATCTTATTTACCCCAGAGTTCGTGTTTAACCTCATGTGCTGTAGCAAATATTCAACTCCATAAATTGGTGATGTGCAAAGCCCTGAAACTATGAGCTATGCAAAGCACTCTGGATTAATGTCTTTTAAACAAATCAATTATTCAATAGCCATACACCTTCCCTCCATTTACATCAAACACACACACAGTCACACATACACACACGCACACAGACACACACACACACAAAACCATGCACGCAAGCATGCAGACACACACACATGCACACAATCACACATACACATGCACGCAAGCACGCAGACACACACACACATGCACACAATCACACATACACATGCACGCAAGCACGCAGACACTTTACCTCTGTTTCTCACTATAGAATAATCAGACAGAGGCCTCTTTGGGTGCTGTTCACTTCCTCCATCTCTCTTTAGAGGAGGAAATTGAAGTAATCTAAAGAGGCCTTGATTATTCTGTGGTGAGAACAGAAAAGCTTTATGTTGCTGCAGAACAACTGAAGCGTGGGGAATGGGCCTTAAAAGGTCATGAAACTGAGAGACAGCCATATAGAATAATGGACAGTGTCGTGTGTGAGAAACACTGTTACATCAATACAGACAGGCTCCAGTGGGCAACGCTGAACGATTTCCCTGAATTTCAGAGAGGTCTGTACCTGACAGATGGAGACAGGGAAGTGGAAGGGTCTCTAACAAGGATTTCATCACCATCATTATCATCACCACCACAGATAAAAGATTGGGCTTTTATTGGGGGCAAAAAATCCTCAGCTCAGGTGTAGGTATTTTTTCAGCACAGCCTCCCAAGCTAGTCTTACACATTCATAAAATAAATATTATTACCCAAAGTGTACATTAAATCCTTTCACTGCATTGAAAGCAAAAAGTTGTTACTTCCACATAGTCAGGAATACGAGGTTTCTTGGTAAAGAGACAGGGTTTTTTGTTGTTGGGGTTTAACGTGATTGATGTCTGACCATACGGTCAGCGCGCTTGTGAAGCTTGATGATTCTTGTCCGTATGAAAAGAAGTCTTATTCGTCCTCCAAGGCCCCCTGAAAGGCAGCTGTCACAGTTCACTACCTTTCCCCTTTCCTCACCAGAAAAAAGAAACAGCGCAAATCCGCTGGTGGGCCGGTGTCGGCTCTCCTGCTATCCATTCATTGCCAAGGCAGAAACCCTACAATACTATTCTCCGGCAAACACATTTCTGCCTATATTGGTTTTTTCCCCTTGAATGAATTATGTTTCATTTATGGGAAATGGAGGGTTGAGTTTGTCATAAACTGGCTTCTCTCTGGAGAGAACACAAAGCAATGTCTGATTGCTACATGCAGAAGGAAATCCTCTTTCATTAAATTGTATGGTTTATGCATGTATTAAGCACATAGACCGTCTTGTCAGCCCTTGCCATTGGGGACTGTTTGTGGCTCACAAGCATTTAGAAGCCTCCTTTGAGACATTAGCTTGGGAATAAGAATAGTGTGAAGGTAAATGACTTTTGAGGCTTCCTTGTTTAACAACCAGAACATCACTGGGAAATAGAACTGTTCCAGGTTCAGCCCTTAAAGTGGCTACGGACACAACAGTGATGTCTATGAGTGAAACTGCCGAGACTTCTCCTGCACTCTGTCTTCGTCTCGTGTATGGAGGTAAAGGGTTTCGGCGTTGTACTTCCTTTAGAGGGGTGTTTATTATTTCCACAGAGTTCCTCAGTTTTTGACATGTTGCAAAACATCAGGTGAGAGTGTCGAGAAGCACCTGTGGTTTTCGGTATTTTGTCTCAGTGCTGCTTCTTTACCCTGGGCAGGGAAGAGCTGTTATGTCTCAGCGGGAACTGTTAATTACATCATCCCTTTTCCTATTTGATACACTGAGTTCCTCAGTTATTAACATGCTGCTTACCTCTTTGCCAGGGTCAGTCCCAGCTCTCCATAGTGGGTCTGGGCTTGCTTTCCTCTCACTGGTAAACATATTCTAGCTATGATGGCCACCTTGGTTGAAAAAAATGGATATAAAACCCTGATAGTTTCTCAGAGGTTCAGAAAACTTGGCAGGTTTGTAGAGGGTCATATTACGTACCTGAAATATGTATAAATTGTTATCAATTTTAACTTTGTGAAACATGTGAACCAATCAATTTCGTATTTGCAAATTTGGTTAAAAAAATGATAACCAATGGGAATATCACCACAATCACCACAAACATAGACACACACACACACAAACAGTGTCACACAGACACAGAAACACATGCACATACACCCACACAAACAGTGTCACACAGACACAGAAACACATGCACACACACACACACAAACAGTGTCACACAGACACAGAAACACATGCACATACACACACACAAACAGTGTCACACAGACACAGAAACACATGCACACACACACACACAAACAGTGTCACACAGACACAGAAACACATGCACACACACATACACAAACAGTGTCACACAGACACAGAAACACATGCACACACATATAACACAAACAGTGTCACACAGACACAGAAACACATGCACACACACACACAAACAGTGTCACACATACATGGAAACACACACACATACACACACAGTGTCACACAGACACAGAAACACATGCATGCACACACACACAAACAGTGTCACACAGACATGGAAACACACACACACACACATTTTGTCGTCCAAGTTTTTCTCCCCTCCCTTTCCTTGACATTATAATACACTTTAACGAGCAGCTGTTCTCTTCCCCAAATCTGGAGAGTGGAGGAATCAAAGCAATCCTTGGCACGTGGAAGAAAGGAATCTGTCGCGTAGACGTATCTCTGTCAGTGTTTCAAACCGTAAAAAAACAAAAAACTTTTTAAAAGTCGCCAAATCTGACTTTGCATTAGATCAGGGCCACTCGGCAAAGATTCGGGGAAGATTTCTAAAATACGTCTGAAACCAGTAATATAACAACCATCTTACATATCACATCATTTATGAGCAGTCGTTTCAACATAAAACTTGATTTGAGTCTTAAGTTTATATTTATATTTATATTTAATTTAAGGTATTAAAGTCTCCTGAGATTTAAATTAGTTTTGAATAACTTTGTTGCCTGTGACTGCTGTCATTTTAATTCCAGTAATTACTCAGTGCTTCATCAATTTTCCATCACTACTAATGGCGGGTCAAAGTTATTAGATTGTCATAGCTAAGAATTCTTAAAACACATTTATTAATTACATTTTGTAATCCATTAATTTACGGACCCTAGATAATTTGCAATCTTCCATTAGATCCAGGAGTAAAATTACACTGCAACATCTACATTTGGGAAGAAAATATGATTGATGCTTATAATCAGTGTCTTCTTGGGTTCTGCTGATTCTAACACATTCAAGCCTCTGACAGTTGTCGAAACCTCAATCCTAAGAAATTCTTATCATAATAATTAATTATCTGATGCTTTTCAAGCGGTGCTTTTTAATAAAGGAATCTTTGTGGTTTCGAGTTATAAAGCTGAAGTTTAACACAGTATCGATCAAGACAATTCCACATCCAGTACAAAATTCAATGTAGCCTGATACGAAGTGTAGTCATGTAAACCAATGTAACTCATTCTTAGTGACGGTCTAACTTCATATTTTTACAAGCTTTGTTCAAAACAAAGATTTAACCAATTTTTAAAAAATGATAATAAAATTGCAAACAATATTTTAAACATTTGGTTTCAATGGTGGGTGGTTTGGAAAATATTCAATACAGAATATTTTGTATTTTGTTTTGTGCTTAGGTTTAGGTTCCTTATTAATCTTTTTACTCAAAGAAAGTTGATCGATTTGCGGTCTTTTCCATGTTGTTCTCACAATGCTTTATGCCTGCATGTATACAGTATACTGGGATTTGCATCCATCCAGATCATGGCTGGATTCCCGAACTGGAAAATGGGGTTACTGCCCGAGGACCGCCTACTACCTGGGGGCCCCAGAAGACACTAATGTGTGTGCACATTTTCTTTTCTTTTTGCGCTATAATAAAATGATGAAAAGGTAAACTCTCCAATCTGTTTGCCAATGACATCATGTGGATATTTCTCCAAGAAAACATGCAATTGGTAGAATCGTAACTGTAGGCGGGTTTAAAGTAAAAGGGAAAAGGGGGTTAAATGAAGGTATGCTACAGCTATGAGCAAAGCATGGCAAAATGTTAACGGTCTAGATACCTATAAAAAAACCCAAAGACGAGGATCAACGTGCCTCTTGCGGGTTCGCTAAACAAAAGCAAAATTAGGATTAGGAAACAAGAGCGGTAGCCCTTTGGAGATTACCGTGCATCCAGTTTTCTTAGAGAGAGAAGTCAATGCAAAAAGGTCTGGAAGGTTCTGAGCTAGGCTTGGCTAGTTCTACGGCGCAAAGTAAATCCAGTTAGATAAATAACTTATTTAGTTATGCACACCGTCCTAGGTTCTTTTTGAAAGGCCATCACCAACCCAACAACCTAGTAGTCAATTTATGTAAAACGAGCACTTAGAGGACATTTAAAGGATTTCCTCTCCATGATGGCGTTCAAAAGCACTTGTTTTTGCTCTTGGCATAGTCTGACATTGCTTTCTAGATGAGGGAAAATAGTTGATACACCAGAATCACTCTCGTCGAAACGTTTTATTTTCTTGCCTTAAACGATGAATAATTTAAGTTGTTTGTTTTTTTTTAGTTGTTTTACCAATTAATAGATTTGTCAATTTACTCTCCTTCCTGTGTATTTATTAGCCATGTGCTTGGTTTTGGTAGGGGGCATAATTAGCATTCGTGCCCAAGGGTCTATAATCTGTCAATCCAGCCGTGATCCAGATGGAGAAATTGTACTTGCTCTTGGCTGATTGTTATTACACAGTGCTACCGTTGCATGGAAAACAATAATGAAAGCCCCTCCAACCATGTAGGTTTGAGAAACCTTTTTTTAAGCAGGCAGTTAATATTGACACATAGCAGAGTATATAATCTTCACATGAAAACACATTTCTTTTACGTTAAGTTAAGTTAATAAGATATACTCAAAACTGATTTTACATCCGAGCGCAGGTAATGATACCTGTCGGAGAAATTACCACTTACAATGTCCATATAAAAAGTATTAGTATGAGCGTAGCTCATTCACGAAGAAGATTATAAAATATATGTTTTTCAATTTATAGTTGAAGGTGTGATTGGTATGGAACTATTGCCCATGTAATGAAATGTTCAGCTTCACAATGACTTGGCTGAAATGCTTCCTTTAATGCTTAGATGAGACTGCTTGCAATGAAACTAAATGTGTATGCTTTACCTTTGGAAATGGAATTGTGAGAGAATGTGCAGTGAGAATTTCAACTGGAGTTTAATAATAAATTGGAACTGAAATGGAAAGGAATAAGCTTTGGTGGATTTGACCTGGAATGAGAACCAACCTAAAGGAATTGAACCTGAATTTGTCTCCTGTTCATAAAGTCAACCTGACAGCGTGGGCGAAAAACTATTATCTTTCTGTTGCTGTCTGTTCAGAAGTTAAGAATCTTCACGAATGTTCGCGAATGACCATGGACTGTTACAAGACTGTGGAAACGAGTTTCAGAGTCCCAATAGCCGATCAGGACAGAACCTCTTCTGTACTGCATATCTGCAAAGACTTAATGGCACTGGACAGCATGTTAGTAACGCTATTACCCATAATGCAATGCAATACAATTCTCAGTGACCAGGCTACCAGGAAAGGGTGCAAAATTTGTATGTGATGAAAAGCTGGAGTGATGGAGCCACAGAATGTCGTTGTCAAAGCACACTCTAAAACCCTTAGTACGGATTTAACAAGTGCAGGATAAGGATTTATTTAAAATATGTTTTTATTGTGCTGTTCATGTGTGTGTGAGTGTGTGTGTGTGTGTGTGTGTGTATGTCAAGGTGAGTGACAGTGGTAGCGACCCCCCTCAGTGCAAGGCACACAAAGCCCACCCTTCTTACTTTACTGCTAGTGCTGATAGTACGACTGCTACTGTTCCCAGGGCAACTACAAGTACTACTAGAACGCCTTCTTCCGTTACTACCAGTGCAACTATTAGTAATACTGCTGGTATTGCATCCACCAATACAACTACCCCTGCTACTGCTACTATTGTAAGTATTGTTACCACATTGTCGTTTCTGTGCAGTTATCAGAAACATGTCCACAAGTCCAAGTTATCTATTTTTTCTCAGAGGCACCAGAACTGAAATTCAACTGCATTGAGGTTGATCTAGATTGCTAGTCTTGCCGTGGAGTGCTGATCTGGTGCACCCCCTAGTGTGAATTTGGAGAAGTGGATTTCTCACGCTCCCTTGTTGCAGTGCCTTCTGCCAGACTTTGAGGATGCCATCAGACTTTATGGGGGCCTTGGAGTGAACTGAGAGGCCAGCTTAGTCTTGTCTTTGGACCCTGTGAAAGAGAAAATGAGTAGGACACTAAGTAATTGATCTGGAATCATTGCAATTGCTGGGGCAGTGCTCTTTAAAAAAAAAAAAAAAAATTCAACAGTGCTTTACTGGTATGGCCATTATACAGATATTTCCATTGTACAGGTTTCTTTATTGTTGTGCAAATAATTATGGTATAATCATGTAAAATTTCATAACAACATATGAAAAGTAGATCCGCAGCACTATCATCTGCTGATGGTTGAATTGTGCATGGCTACGGCATGTGGTCAGGTACTGGGCTATGGCATGTGGTCAGGTACTGGGCTATGGCATGTGGTCAGGTACTGGGCTACGGCATGTGGTCAGGTACTGGGCTACGGCATGTGGTCAGGTACTGGGCTACGGCATGTGGTCAGGTACTGGGCTACTAGCAAGGCCTTTACCTCATCTAGGAGTACTGATTCTTTTCCAAGTTATCCATTCAAATTATGTTGACATGGCATTAATTGTAGGCATGATAAAATAAACGTATTTATTAAATTATCTATATTTGGTGGTCAGTTTATTAGGTACACTACCCCATTCACTAAAATGGTTTGTTCCAGTGAATCACGTGGAGTGGCTTGCCATATGAAGCAGGCAGACAGGCATTAAGGCATTCAGTTCCTGATCATCAGGATGAGAAAAAAGAGACTTTGATCGTAGTTTGATCTTCAGTGTCAGATAAGCCGGTCCAAAATCTCAGAAAAACAAGAAGAGGCAATTGTGGAGAGGGGAAATATTGCCTGGTCAGATGAATCCCGGTTTATTTTATGTCATGCTGATGGCAGAGTCCATGGACTCCATGGTCCATCCTACCTGGTGTCAACAGTTCAGGCTGGTGGTGGTGGTGCAATGGTGTGAGGAATGTTTTCCTGTTACACATTAGGTCCCTTGATACCAATTGAGCATCATTTGAATGCCACAGCATATCTGAAAAGTACATCCCTTAATTACGACAGTTTTCTATACATCACATGTATACCACCAGCAGGGTAATGTCACAAAGCACGTATTGTCCCTGAATGCTTCCAGGAACATGACAGTGAGTTAAGTTTGGCATGTGCAGTACCCAGACCTTAACCCAACTAAGCATTTTGAGATCTGCAGCAACTGTGCTATTGGGTCTGCATGGACTAACATTCCTTTGGAACATTTTCGAAACCTTGCAGAATCCATGCCCCCAAGTATTCTGGTTGGTCTGACCCGGTACTAAATAATCTTGCAACTTAGTCCATATTTCCCATAAGAACAGAACACCCACAAAACAATGCACCCCTCCCCGCAGTTTA
>JAOYSI010009361.1:0-10950 GCA_025775065.1 Hiodon alosoides | reverse complement strand
GTGCGTGTGGGGACCCTCTGTGTATTCCTGTGTGTTCGTCAGTTCTTTTGCACTGCCCGCTCTGCCTTTATCAAGGCAGTCGTAAGCGCATGTGCGAAATAAAGAGCACGTCTTCCTGTTAATCGGAGTCTGACTCCATGCTTGAACCCAGCAGAGTAGTAGCACTCAGACAAAATGCTACAATATTTATATTTTTCTGTTTAGATGTCCTTATCCAGAGAAACTTAGATTTTTACCCATCTTCCATTGCTACAGCTTGACATTTTATAAAATCATTCAATTTTTAAAAAATGTAGTTGATTTTTGCATTTCACATATTGAACATATGAAGTATCAAAATAACTATATGCATGCTCTCATGTAGTTTAATTGGTGCTAAAAACAAATTAACCAAGGTGGTTTAAATGGAGATGCCAGCAAGCTACCACCTTATAATTGGCATGTCTCCTATAACATGCATACAGCTGTTTTATGAGAAGGGGACCTCCCTTCAGCTGGACAATGAGCACTGGGAAGATGAAGGTACCATCACAAAGAACCGTCAGTCAGACTGAAGTTAGTTATGATTTGCTAGCTATGTATTGTTAGATTAATTATTTTGCTAGTTTGATAAAACATATATAATATATAAATATATATAAATATAAATTTGTTATATTCAGGTAATCAATTGTACCCAGGAAAACCATTTCAGTTTAGAGAAACTGACCTTAATTTGTAGCTGCAGTCTTTGCATATTTGAATTTTGCTTTTTTGTGTGTGATTTAACAAGCATGTTTTAAAATTTAACATCAGGGATTTGTTAAAAGTACATCTATATTTAATTTGACAAAACATATGTGTTTCTATAAAATAGGGTTAATTCTACAGAAAAAAGATTTAAGATTGTTTACAGTAATTTTAGATGGTAGTGCATCAGAACCACAAACTGAATGTGGATGGGATTGTTTATTATTTTTATTACTAAAATGTATTTAACAGAACATGGCATTTAAATTTATACCATTTGGGGGCACCGTAAAGCTGCTCTCCACGTGCGACATAGTTTGGTCACTTGCTTAATATTTTGTTTGATTTGTTGATTTTTACTTCATAATTTCCTTTGTCTAACAGCCTCAGGATGACAAAACCGAAAAGGGGAAGAAGCAGGATAAAGCCCCAGATGAGACTGATATGCCGTTTCTGGAGCAGGCTGAGCTAGACACTGCAGCCCCTGAGTCGGGTAACGAGCCTGATGCAGACTCTGCTGCAGGGCCCACAAACATCCTCTCTGCAATACAATGTATGAGCAAGACGATGACTGACCGATTTAATGGGTTGGAGGCATTGCTAGCAACTACCCAGGCATCTTTGGCGAGTCTCCTTAACAGAATAACGGAGGTGGAGAATGCTAACTACAATGGCTGCCTCTCGCTCGCTGAGCGGACAAGCACAAATGCAGGCGGCGGGGGACTTCCGATTGGGGTGATGTAGGCAGCAGACTACGTGTGAGTCTCCCGTCAACTTCAATTTAAATTACTTTAAATTTGAACTATCACAGAAACTGAGATAAAATGCCTAACGCCTATCAAGGAAGATATGAGTGAATTAATCACAGCATCCCTTGCCCCAAAACAACTGTCTATACAAAATTTTCAAGAAACCTTGGATGCACTCGGGCAGCGCCTTACTTTCGTGGAAACTACGACTGGTGAAAACTTTGCTGCTCTCAACGAAGCGGAGACCAATATAGCTGAACTGAAAAAGGCAAACGCAGCGCTGCTTGACCGTCTTGACGACCTCGAAAACCACTCGTGAAGAGCCAACCTTCGGATTATAAATGTCCCTGAAGACTGTGGAAGTGGGATAGAGATGGTTAAGTTTACTTCAGGCTTGCTGGGGGAAACCCTGGGGGAACAGGTGTTTGAGTGGCTGCCAGAGCTTGAAAGAGCGCACTGTGCTTCGGCAATTAAACCAAGGGAAGGTCAACCTCCGAGGCCTATTATCGTCTGCTTCCATTGATATCAGGAGAAAGAACGTTCCTTACATTGGGCCAGGCAACACGAACTGCAGTTCGGATTTCAGTGCGAGCCTCTCCAAGAAGCGTGCTGCCTTTAAAAACATCGACATTCTTTTAGAAAGGGATTTGTTTTAGGTTCCTTTACCCTGCTTGTCTTTGACTGACATACGAAGGAGAAACTTTCACCTTTGAGACAGCACCTGATGCCAAAGCTTTCTAGGAACGTCAGTTCAACAAAAGTGCAAAACATTTTCCCCCATTCACCCCTTTCTTTTCTTTCTTTCTTTTTCTTTTATTCACAAGCTGGACATTTGACAATGGTTCTTACTTATGATTGGCTGTGACATTCCATAAGACAAAATTTACGTTGATGGGAGCTCAACAGGGGAGTTTAAGTAATGATAGCTTTCTGGAAGTGAAGTGATGTTAATGGCCCTGTGGTTTGCCTCCATTCGGAAGGCAAACGGGGGAAAAAGGTTCTAAGGTTGGGTTAGGTTACTGCCTCTCTATGTCACTTATTTTTGTTTTCATTTTATTCATTACCAGAATGTTTTCCTGTAACCGTTCTAGTAAAGGTTATCTTATCCGTATTGAATTGGCTCTTGGAAAATTCAGTGTGTTATTAAGTTTGGTGCAATATTTATCTTTTACAATGACTGATAACATCATGTTGGAATAATATAGTCGGAATGCCACCAGTTAGATATACATCCAGGAATGTATCCTGGCCCTGTTAAATGGTCTAAGATTTTAAAACTTTTTTTACATTTACTTAATTTGGATCATCTATGATTAAAGAAACCATGGATGGGACAAAGTTTTCTGTCTCTAATACCATTGCTGACCCTCAAGGCCATTATATTATCGTCGCACGACAGGTATTTTATACTCCTTTCCTGCTAATTAATTTTTATGGTCCTAACTGTGATGATGGGGGATTTGCGACTTAACTATTTTTGATGCTGCCTAATGTAAATTCACATTATTTGATTTTGGGTGGAGATCTCAATTGTACAATGGACCCAATTTTTGACCGTTCTAATCTCACATGTACACCACAGCTATTCGAGAATTTATTATTTTTTCATTGACAAAAATCTTCTTTCCTCCTTAAAAGGGGTGGAATATTCAACGATTGTGGAATCGGATCATGCTCCCATACGGCTAGATCTTTCTCTCTCTCTAAACCACATTGGCGGCGATTAAATTCAACATTACTGACAGAACATTTTGCCAATTCAAATTAATATTTTGGAGTTTAATTAATCTGAACAGGTTTCTCCCTCCCTGCTTTGGGAGACACACAAAGTTGTGCTCAGAGGGGACATTATATCATATTCTGCTTACATTAAAAGAGAGGAAAAGAAAGCAATAACAGCTAATGGATGCAATATTTGAAATTGATAGTCAATATTCTACATCAGAACTGAATAAATATCTCACTTCAAGCTCAGTACAACTTACTTTCAACGTCTCGTACAGAGCGGCTAATCCATCATTCACAAGATTTTTTTCTATGAACATGGGACTCTTGGCTCACCAAATTAAATTTATATCAGATGTGCAACATATCTCCCAAATTGAAGATGAAACTGGTGAACTGTCTGTTCATCCTCACACAATAACACTTTTAAGGAGTTTTATGCTAACCTTTCTAAATCTGAGGCACCAGGTGATCAGTTATTGATGTCAGAATTTTTTGATAAAATAAGTATTCCCACAATTTCAATTGAACAAAAAGAGGAGTTAGATCAACCTATCTGACCTGAGGAAATTTTGGATGCCATTTCAGCGGTGCAAAGTAGCAAGGCCCCTGGGCCAGATGACTTCCCCATAGAATTTTACAAGAAGTTTTCTGCAAAATTATCTCCCCTTTTACTCAATATATTTGAGCATTCTCTTTCCCAGGGCACTTTACCAAAGTCTCTAACTGAAGCACAAATTACTCTACTGAAGCCTGGAAAGAAGGCAGTTAAGTGTAGTTCATATCGCCCCGTTTTTTATTAAATGCTGACATTAAAATTCTGGAAAAATGATTAGCTACTCGATTAGAAACCCCATTGGCTGACCAAACTGGTTTCATAAAAAGGTCGGCATTTATGTTCTAACATTCGTTGTCTCTTAAATGTCCTTTACACTCCCTCGTCTAGGGATACCCCTGAAGTTGTTGTGTCTTTGGATGCGGAAAAAGCATTTGATCAGGTTGAGTGGGACTATCTTTTTTCTGCAATGAGGAGATTTGGCTTCAGCACACCACCTAGCAGTCACCTTCTTCACGACCTCTCTGTTTAGGCTTTTGCCAGGCTTTTTGAGGGAGCGTAAGGGTTATCTTTGTGATAACTGCAGTTGTTCCTATATGGTCCGGCATCCCCTAAGTGAGTATGTGGGGTTCATGCTCTCACTTTGTTTGGGAAAGTGGGACGGGGGAGGGAGGTGTTGTTCTTTTTCATATTTTACTTTTATTCTTATCAATATTTTTGTTGGGCATTATGTGTGTTCACTGCTACTATGCAAACTCGATACGCACCCTAGTTTACCGTCGCAAGGTGGAGACATTACTTTTACTAGATGGAATATCCATGGATTGGGGCATGTGTTCAAGCAAGCTAAAGTGTTTTCTCATTTAAAATCTTTTTCCGCCAATATCGTACATCTACAAGAAACACACATTAGACCCACTAAGGAAAAGTTGCTTAGGTGTAGCTGGGCCAGCCAGATATTTCAGTCTGCATTCTCTAGTAAACCCCTGGGGGGTGGCAATTTTGATTCGCCGGACTGTTCCGTTTAGACATTTCTCTACTGTGAATGATCCAAATGGCCGATATACACTATATGGACAAAATTATTGGGCCACACCTCTTAATCATTGAATTCACATGTTTCATTCAGCCCCATTGCCACAGGTGTATCAAGTCAAGCACCTAGACGTGCAGTCTGCCTTTGCAAACATTTCTGATAGAATGGGTTGTTCTAAAGAGCTCACTGAATTTGAGCGTGGCAGTTTAATAGGATGCCAACGTTGCAGCACGTCATTTTGTTAAATTTCTTCCCTCCTAGATATTCCATGATCAACTTTAAGTGGTATTATTGCAAAGTGGAAGCGTTTATGAACCACAGAAACTCACCCACGAAGTGACAGACCACGTAAAGTTAAAGAGCGGGGTCACTGAGTGCCTAAAAGTCGCAAACACTCTGCTGACTCAATAACTGCAGAGTTCCAAACCACCTCTGGCATTAACATCAGCACAAAAACTGTGCACTGGGTGCTTCATGGCATGGGTTTCCATGGTCAAGCAGCTGTATGCAAGCCTTACATCACCAAGTACAATGCCAAGCGTCAGATGGAGTGGTGTAAAGCACGCCGCTACTGGACTCTGGAGCAGTGGAAACGTGTTCTGTGGAGTGACGAATCACGCTTCTCTATCTGGCCGTCTGATGGACGAGTCTGGGTTTGACGAATGCCAGGAGGGATAATGCTATGGGGTTGTTTTTCTGGGGTTGGCCTAGGCCCCTTAGTTCCACTGGAGGGAAATGTTAATGCCTCAGCTTACCAAGATATTTTGGTAAATATCAAAAATTCATTAACATAAACGGAGAGAGATGGGTGGAGTAGGACCGTATTTCTGCATTATTTCTGCATTACTACTTTGCATTGTTTTATGGAAAAAAACAATAAAAAATATTTTTACAATATTTTTAATTTTTGCAAATTAATTATTTATTTCCTTGACTTTTTATTTATTTATAAATTCATAAGGATTTAATACATTTTGTTCATGAAGAACTCATGTGTCACATGTTCATAACATACATATGAACGATGTCTTCAGACATGAATTAACACTTCAAAACTTCTGGTCGATAACTCATCAGGACTTCCTTTCTCGTTGGTCTGCGTGAAACATAAATGTTTTTATATCCGTTGTATATCAATTCCTATGCCAAAGTTAATAACATGTAAATAATAAGTAATTATGGAAAATTATTAATTACTGAGTGAATGGGAAAAAATAACTGAGTGCAATTGCTACCGTTGCATAACCTTTCTCTTGATGAAGAAGATTTTAGATTAGGTTTGTGAAATGGCTGGTTGTGTGGCTGTACTGTTTTTTGTTAACCATTTCCTTATTATGTAGGAATGAATGTGATATTATTGATGAATACCACATGAACAGACGGTATTAACTATTGTTGCTTTCAAAACTCCAGTAAGGGTAAATATAAAAATAAAATGTATTTAATTCTTATATAACAGTAAAGTATACATTTATCCCAAAACTCCCTCTTTACATTGGATTAAATTTCATGATCCACTGCAGTAAGGAATTCACAGTGCTACTCAACACACCTCAACTCTGGTCATCATGTTAGTGGCGTGTCTTCTTATCTATCTGGGCCAGCTTTTTATACCCTTTGATTTACCCCACTGGGAGAAACTTTAAAAGCAGCTCCCACAGAATACGGTCAATTTCATGACATCCATTATGGAAAATCCACTGGAAAAATATATATTGTGAATTCAAATGAATATGCATTTAATAGGTTTTTAAGGTCTATATCACTGTGTTCTCTAAATACCTGAAAGATTTTTTTAAAATCAGGTAGAATGAATAAAAAAGGCAATTCAGCGAGAGAACCTTCCAGCGTGACATAGATGTGCTTTCCACCTGCTTGGCTTCACTGCATCCTCGTGGATGGCCAAAGAGTGCCTCAGAGCTGGGTACGGGTCAATAACCCTCCTTCCCACTCTCTTCAGTCCGAGCAAACCAGCTGGCCAACACTTTAGCATTGCAAGCAAGTCCTGGAATTCTTTGCTAAGCGCCTTGCTTTTCAAATTGAGAACACAAAACAACCCCAAAAGTCAAGCGTTTCACTACTTCAGTTACATTGCATTTTTACAAATGTCTATTTTCCTTTCATTGAAAACAACAGTTTTTACAACAACAGAAAAAGAACAGTGTCACAATAGCTTATCCATAATTTCCCGTAATTGCTCATTTTGGACATATGATTAACTTGGTTGTTGCAAAGGAATGGATATATGAAGAAAAACATTTGTGTTTGACGCAGACCAACGAGAAACGAAGTCCTGCTGAGTTCCCTTAGCCTGAGTTATCCACCAGAAGTTTTGAAAAGTGTTAATTCATGTCATGAGTGCCTCATTAATAAAATTGATTAAATCATTATGAATTTATAATGTTGAATCACTGACATTCCAAATATATCCAGAAGTAAAACCGCCTTTTTTCCAAAGTAATTACTGTCCATTATTACGTAGATTCTCTATTACAGATTCTCTGTAATGCTATCGTAACAAAATGCTGCCCTCCGCTTCTCTGAACACTCCCAAGAGTCCAGACAGAGATTTTTTGCCATTTAAAATTATTTATATTAAATTAATGTTTCACTGGCTTCGAGGCTCTCAGGCATGCTTGTCATTTGGTCTGCATGGACGGCCTACTGCATTTTATTTTATAAATTCTATACATGGACTAATTGATACGAAATGGTTTCTACTGTATAAGAGAAAGATTCCAACCTATCTGTTTTTCCTGAAGAAATTTGGTTTGAACCCCACTGACCAGTGATCTGTGATCATTCAGAAAACAGGTTTTACCCTGTGAAATTCATGAGTTTGGTTCCAGGGAACAGAGACTGGCGGACCGCTTTTTACCCTCTCTGTGTCACAGAAGAGGACAACGTACTGACAGGAACCAAATGCCACTGCTGTGTGCCGTTGCTCACCAAAGCTTTAACAACAGGGCGAGTGACAGCAAAACCACTGATTGACACAAGCAGTTGCTTGCATCGTGCAGTCGCGACATGCTTCTCTCTTTGGGATATACAGGCAAGTCATGCATAATTCATTTCTCATGAATTTTTTATCACCATGTAAGTTGAAATCCAAGCGTAGAAGCAGAGGCTTTAGTTAGGGCACCACTGAGATGGATTGCACTGCTTTCAAGTTATTATTTTGACATGTATCATGTCTCTTTATGCAATTTCCCAATAACTGGAAACAGGCTAAGTCCTAAAAGTTAGGGAGATTATGGCCTCCACAGCTAATGTGTTTTTATATTAAACGCAATACACACCAAATGGTATGGGGCTACATTGGTATGTCTGTCTTACAACCATGTCTGAGGTTGCACTGTCACTCTTCTGTTCATCTAAAGAATACAAACAGCGTTGAATGCTAAAGAGCATAAACGAGCCATTTCAGAGGATAAGTTTGAAACGCAACCTCCCAATAAACCTTATGTTTATTAAACTGTCCTGTGGAGTGATCGTTTCTTTAAAAAATCTTTAAAGTGTTAACTGGCATAGCACTTACTTTGATGTATTTAAGCAAGTTTTCTTTTGGCACAACACTGACGTCTTTACGGGAATAGGAATAGGAATTTTGTATAAAGTTTTGTATAAATTATTCCAGTATTCAAGTCTTATGATAAGAATTCAAACTTGTTTCAAACTCATTTCGTTACCACCTTTGCCCTTTTGGTTGACTGTTGCCTTTGACTGTTGTCAGTAAAATAGGATACTAGTTGTATAATATATATATATATATATATAGTTGTAAAATATACATAAAATTAAATATATAGTTGTACAATACATTTAACTTTTAACACAAGAAGCCAACATTCTGTTGTCATGGCACACTAAATGGTAACACTATAAGGGTGTGCTGGACAAATGAGCCACTGTGATGGAAAACAGCAGAAGCTGTGGGGCATAAGGTAAAATTTTTCGGAACTGCCCAGAATAATTTCAGCGGAGCAGTGGCATGTCACTACCAATGCCTCCAACACATTGCACGATTCCCAAAATCATCTATACACACATGCACACCCGCAAGCACAAAAATTTTTTTTTGCCTCCCCAGTAAAATGACAGTAGAAGCCAACTGTAATAGGAAAAAGACAATGACTTACATGTCTCCATGCCTTTCCGGTGGAAGTACATCTTTTGGAAAAATTTCCCCAGGTTGAGTTCTGTAGTGTTCCACATGTTCTGGCAATGAAAGCTTAAAATGTTTAGAAGAATGAGTAATTTTCATCCTTTACTCAAGCCTTTACTTGTTATTCGGCACTAGTAACTAGTAAATTGCATGGGACTGAAACAGTTTCATAATGATATTAAGATATAATTGCACATCCCAATGCATGATTCAATAACATTAGGTATAGGGCATCATGGCTATGTTATAGCAGAGTGTAGCACACACTGTGCACTGCAGTCATAATTGATCTGAGTCAATCAAGACTCCCGGTAATGGATTATACCTTAGGTATGAATAATACTTGATGAATACCTTCACTTTTCTTGTGACACATAACACTTTTCCCACAGTATTCTTATTGATCTTTCAGCATGACAGTTGTTTCTAGTTAAATGCTGGAAGATATTATGGTAGATCAAGGGCAGTTGCCAGGACTACAATCCCCACACAGCCACAAACCTGATGAATGACCCAGGTGGGGTTGGAACCCAACCCGACTGAACATGGGTCACAGCCATTTATAGTCTTGGCCTCCCTCACAAAAGAAGGGGGCAGGGGGAGTACAATCCACATAATTGCACAGAACTGACTTACCCGCCCTCTGATTAATCAGGTAGGATTTAAAAACCAGGAAGTTAGTGCTTCATGGTCAGAGAGAGGGAAAGAGACAGAGAAAGGGAATGCCATGTTACCAGTCTAGCATGTGATTGAAGGATTGTGTGTGTTTTACGTTTAGCAGTTTGGGTTTGAGTAAGATTTTTTTCTGTTTTAGTTAAAGTTTTATGTAGTATTATGTGTATTCCATTCTTTTTAATGCTTTTTCTCCTTAGGGTTTTTTTGTTTTTTGGGTTGTTTTTGTTAATGGTGATGGTCGAATTTTTGGGGAATTGCTTATATTTAAATTCTTTATAATAAATTGTAATATTCATATTATTAATTTCATTAGGTCACACTGTAATAAATACATTCACTCTGTGGTCAGCTTATACGGGACACTATCCTGTTCATGAAAATGGGACTAATAAAATGAATAATGTCATCCCCCCTCAGCGCTAGTGGTGCTCAAGGACAAGTCCCCCTTTCTGGGCTTGAGAGCAGACGTAGTTGTCGGAAAGGCCAGGCAGCGGCTGGCTCCTCAACAGCTTCCTCCGGGCTGAGCAGTATCGACTTCGCACATGGGCGAGAATTGCCTGCGTGAAGGCTTCCCTTCTGCCTTCCCTCAGCCTGGCAGTGCTGCTTTACACCCCTTTTGTCTGATGCAATCAGTGAGTGCAGCTGCTTTCAGGCAATCAGAAGTGGTGCATTGGCCGTAGTGCTGCCTGGAGGTGGCGCAGTCTCTGGTGCTGAACAGAGGAAGCAGGGACCCAAACTGAGGTAGGGTGGCTACCCTCGCGTCAGGGATGACGACCAGTTTGTTGCTCCAAAACCGGTTAATATACTAAGAGTATTTGGACAGGGGGGCATTTGTGTTTGTATTTGTTTAAATAGTGAACAAGAGGTCAAATATATATTCTAGAAGGACATAATCTGATGCATAATTATTATGACAACCACTTCTATAGGGCGTCAATACACAATATTTTGAGCAAGAAATGCACATCATAGCTTGGTTTGAAGCTTGTGATCTTTGCATTAAAAAAAAACAGAAAGGTTCAGAATGCCTTCTTCATCAGGTAACATATTGTATTGACATACACATGACAACATAGCTTGATAGATTGCATTTCCCTGATTGTTGTTTCCTCACAAGGAATATCGGTAACACTTTACATTAAGGTACACATATTCACCATTAACTACTTGCTTATTAGCATGCATATTAGCATATTAGCCCTTTATTCGTCATTATTAATAGTCTAGATAATAGCTCTAATTGACAGCTATTGGCACCAACCAGGAAACGGGCATTTGGTCCTACACTAATGCCTAACTGCTTCTCCGAATCCGT
>JAOYSI010009358.1:0-10952 GCA_025775065.1 Hiodon alosoides | reverse complement strand
ACAGTGAAAATAATTATCCTCCTATAAACACGTATACATTTCTACATTAAACTGATTGAACTGTCATTCTGAAAGCTCGAGATGCTGCTCGAAAACGTTGCTTACAGGGTGACCATGAGGGGGTGTGGTGGAGTGAGCCTCTCTTCTGTACCCCTCTTATTGTCATGGTCATTAAAATCATTAAATTATAATACATCCCACTAGATTTTGATTATCGATGGGGCTTAAATATATATGTTATAAAGCAAAACGTCTTCTCCGTGGTACTGTGCTACAGGAGCTATATAAAAACTCGGTTTAATTCAGCTGGAAACTTCTGGCTTTTATAGGTTCAGGATGTTATAGCCCCAATACTGGTCGCCGAGCGTTGTCCTGTTTCATTATAAGTTTATCTTGCCCCGCAGAGAACAGAAGGTTCATGATAAGCCAGTGCTATTTAGTGGGCTAAGTAGAAGTCACAGCCTTTCAGATTCTCTTTTCAGTGAACCAAAGAAATTCTGAAGCCGCATCAGGCTGCTAATTTACAATTTGAGTTGCCATCAATAAAATAGGAAATCTATATTTATTAGCCATATGTACTCAGTGGCCAGTTCATTAGGTACTCCAGCCCATTCCCGAAAATGTATTGCTCCTCAGTGAGGGACATAAGCGTCTTTGAGTCTTATATGTCATGTCACAAAGCACGTATTTTCTCAGAATGTTCCAGGAACTGTTTATTGGAATGGTCTGTGCAGGCCCCAGATCGTGCATCCTTGGGATGCGATGCAACAGGTTGTTCGCAACATGAATGTACCTCCATCCAGTCTCCAGCAACTGTGTGATCCTATCACGTCAGTATGGTCCAGCATCCCTTATAGAATCCATGGGGGCACTGTTCAAGCATACATAATATGGACCGTATTCTGAACATTCTTGGTATGAGATCAGGCTGGGTGCAATGTTGTCTCCAGGTTACACCCAAGGTAGCCCCTAAATATATATATTTTTTGGATTATAGATTATTTGGTCTATTCTGTTAGAAAACATAGTATTTTTTTCATTTTCATTTTACATTTTACAAGGGTCTGCAGTAGATTAGAATGTTTTCTTTTTTTTTTGGATCTTATTTCTCCTGCTCATAAAAACCAGAAGTTAATAAATACAGTTATGTGCAGTGCTATTAGCGGGTTGCCAAAGTTTTGATTTGGTCCCAGCCTTGGATACATTTTCATGATTCTATGAATCCTACAATGAAAAACAATGGTGTTTCACAAATGTGTTGTTGACACCATATTTTATCATAATATTCTATATATTTTATTTTAAATGCATTTCATATCACTCTGAAACACAAGTTTACAAATGGTATCAGGAGCACTGGAGGCAAATGCCAATGTTGTTTATGGTGCCAAAATGAATTTTTTTGCCTCCCGTAGTACAGAGAATGACCAAACATAAATTAAACTCACATCTGAGTAATGAATATTTTTTTGGGTGATTTATCCTCCCTGACAGTATTGCAGACTAGCTTCTGTGAGTTTAATGTCAGCGTCAATAGGTTTTATTGGAAATCCTTAAGTTATATAATCAAATTTATTTCATAGCGGAGGCACAATACCCTTGAGGTTATGAAGGCTTGAGATATGGGAAGATGGAAAAAATCGGCAGTGCTCCTCAGAGCTGTCCAAATGTATTTTTAAAAGAATGATTTTTTTTTTTTTTGGATCAAAAGCTACATCTTTAGCTGAACCTTGATCACAAAACATTATTTTTTAATTATCAGTAAAAGTAATAATAGGCCGTATCTGCATGCACTCCTTATCTGAGAATGTGCTGCCTGCTTTGTTAAAATTTGGTTTCTTTGTTTATATAATAACATTGCTAATCATTGATTAATTTATTTTAATTTATTGCAACGCGTTTTGCATTGGGGACTTTTCTAAGAATTCAGATGCTATCATCGGTCCTGAGCTTATTAGTGGCCACCTACAGTGTTGTGTTTATTTACATATTATCTGTAACGGGGAGAGTCAAGCGTAAAAGTCTTAATTAAGAATATCTGTCATCCATAAGGGGGGAATATGTGTAGTATAAAACAGCTTGATGCGCTAGTTGTTTCTTTCATTTATGGCTTGCTTACGAAGTCCTTCCAATTGAATTAGTCCATAAAAACTGCTGTTACAACTTGGTTTTGAGAAACAGCAGATGAAAGTGGGAGGCAATGTTTAGAAATAATTGATAAAGGAAACTATTTGAGCGTTATTTTTATCTGCTTCTGGATGAAATTGAACCACAAAACGCGTTTTGATCTCCCTCGCTGCTTTTCTTCTTTCTATCTGTTTTTACTTTGTCTTCTTTATCATTCTCGCAATTATTCTGCTTCAGTGAATTCATTTTGGCGAGTCCCTGCTCTCACTGGAGCACAAGTGTTTCGGATGAACTCCTGTCGCTGGGTCTTTGTGGCTATTGATTTTTTTGGTTTTTGTTTTATATGAATGCATATTGTACAGTATTTATAGGAAGGAGAGAGATGACGTTATTATGAGTCAGATCACAGAGTTAAGAAAGAGCCAGTGTGCCGGTGCCAAGATCCTGTCACTGTTACTGTCAACGGTAACAGGAGAGCACTGTAGCGTCCCCTTTTACCATTCCTCTTAGGAATCCCATTGGGTATTTAAACAATACCTTGCCAACAATGTCCAAGGGTTCTTGGTTTCCCTTTCTGCGACATTGCATCGCCAGAGCAAGAACTTTATTTGTTCTTCCTTATTCTGTGATTAATGCAAAGTAACTTTATCCTGGAGTAGTTGTCTAATTAGACGTGAGTGGCTTATGTAATACACAGATGGATTTGTCCACTACATCACAAAGTGTTTCTAATAATATTATAATGTAATAATGTTACTTGGCAATGTTACTTGGTAACTTTTTTAGTGTTCAGCACAGACTTAATGACATGATGAGGGTGTGCTAATAAAAAATGGCTTCTTTGTAATGTTATATATAGTGCAAAAATAAAATATTTGGATGTTTAGAAAAGTAAATATTGTAATTTTTTATTTTTATTCTCTCTTGCATTCAGGAAAATGCAACAAGACAGAAAAATTTACTAATTGTGTTATGAATTATTTTAGTAATTCTTGTAACATGGGTAAGTTTCCCTCTTTTGGCTGACATCACCTGGGACAAAAACATAATAGCCATATCTAACGTGATAGCGTTACGGTGTATGAATAGAAATGGAAACAAACAAGCAAAAACCATTCTGGCTTTTATTTGGACTTTTTAACCAGATTTCTGGAATTGGTAATACCTGACAGCATGGTCGTACTAACTGAACTTAACATGTAGTGAGAGCAGAGGCCATTCTGTCTGTTTAAATGCAGGTGAGTGTTTATTGTGCTGTCTATCAAACACTTTTTAAAAACCATGAAATTTGTATGGAGTGCGAAGGGTTTCCCCTTGCTCATCAATGTGAAACTTTGCAGCTAGAGGCAGCACTCAGCCTGTTTAACATGCTTCATCCTCAGCCGTGTAATCGCTTGGCAGGGAGATTTTCTTTCTCCACATCAAAAGATTTCCACGATGCATTCAGTCTAGACTCCAGTCCTGGAGGTGAAATTCTTTTATTTTGGACAGAGCTCTAATCAAATCCACCATGCAGGACCTGACAACACTTGCAATTTATATAACATCAGACTGGCCCATGGAAGGATGTGCTTGGGGTTTAATCTCTGAATTATAAAAATATTACAGTAGCATTTGAAGTCTGCTTTCTCAGAAATGCAACATTTTATTGTGGTGTTTGTTCCCACTGAGATCAGCTACTTTTAACAAACTCATACAGACTGGAAGACACAGGCAGGTATTGTTGTCAGAACAGAAGAGGGGCAGCAGCCTTAAATCAACTAGTTAGTGAATATTAGAAAATTTCACAGGGAATCCCCACCCTCCAGTGCTTTAATTCCTGTCCTTGTCCACATCCATCCATTTCATTTAAACATTGAAGGGATTCATTGTTTGCAAGCATAAAAAAAAAACACAAGTTATCACATTTAGGAACATATACACAATTGTATGCAATATAAACTGACATAGCTAATTAATCATATTTAATCTATGCTTATTTTAAATTTTTTAAAGTACATTTTTATTATGTACAATAGTGTACAAAGATTACTTTTTGGTAATCTATAGGTTAATTTTTTTTTAAGCTTATTATTCTGAACAGATATCACAGTTACATGCTAAATCTTAGATATATCCAGTTTTCTGCAGTATTTTTTGCAATATAATCTTTTGTGACAGTCACTAAAGTTTGCATGGGTTTCCCTCAAGTACTTTGGTTTCCTTCCACTTTCCAAAGACTTGTGAGCAAGCTTGTATTATTAGAGCTTAGTATTTTTCATTATTTTATTTTTGAGAATACTTTACCTGTTTTTTGTTTGTTTTTTTTTGCCAAGTGTCAAATTATTATATTATGTTCTCCTTGGGGTGAGATGTCCTGTTTTGTTCAATGTCCCTTGTCGTTTTCCCTAATGCATATTTTTTAAAGAAGGGACATATGCAAATAAATAAAGTGAAGGGGTAATATGCAAAGTAGTGCCTTAAACATAGAAGCAATGTGAGGTCTTTTAACATGAAGGACAGGATTCTGGAATACAGAACTTCCTTCTTGGTTTTGTTTAGTTTCAACAAAACAGGTGTGTTCAGTGCAGTAGCTGAGAGGAAGTGATGTCAAACAGTAGCAGAACTGGTTAGATAAGGTGAGCCAGGAAGCTGTATATGCTAATTGTATACATGAGTAACCTGCTCTAGTTTTACAGTTGAACAAGGGAGAAGACAGTTGTTTGGAACCTATTAGATAACCGATTCTGTAGTCTGACAGAGAGGAATTAACAATGGGGGAGACACAGGGATTCCATATGCACTCTGCACTGCAAGGTAAATGTCTGCACACAATTTCCCTGCTTTTTTCTATTGAATGAATGCAGCGCACACTTTGTTTGCTGCTCTGTTCAAATGGAGGAAGTTTGCCAGTTTGACAGGCTCAAATGCGGTGACTGTCTGTAGAACCAAGCCATTAGGATGCACCTCGTTCCTTTTGTCATTGTTAACATTGATTAGATCGGGCTGAGAAAAGCGAAATTCAGGGCACTAATGTTTTTGTTTCTTTATTACAGTTTCTTTGTACACTAGAAAACAGAGCAAGTTGATTGTTGAATGAGATTTGCTGTCTTGGAAAAAGGGCAAGGTTAATAATTTTTTGTTTAAGTAGCGTTTTATTTTGGTAACAAATACAAATTCTGCTTTTGGGATGGTACCAGTGCTTTGACTTTGTTGTTAACTGTGTGTAGAAATCAGTTACTTGACACATGAAACAATGTTAATTTTTTAAATAACTTTAATGTATATCATCAGGTTTTTTTTGTATTGAACTAAATTACAGAATTACCCCCCCCCCCCCTAAACTGAGAAGACTATTCCATATTTAAATTTACATTTTTACTCTCAAAGCCTGGTTGTCTCCCTGTTGATTCTCATTGTTTCTGTTCGTCGTCTTGGAGTCACTGTCCCAAACCCCAGCCTTTCCCTGAGTGTTTGATCGATAGTGCTGTATGGCCTCCACTTGTCCTTAATTGTAGTGTCCTTTGTGGTTCAAGGTTTCAGTCTTCCCAATTGATTTACAGTAAAAACATTCCGTGTGTCAGTCAACAGTAAGGTTGCGACAGGAACATGAAGGACATAAGAATATGTACAAATGTTGTGAAAGTTATTATAGATTCTGGAATTGGTTCTTTGGCTTTGCTAACTTGCCTATCTATATTCATATTTTACCTTCCTTGAAATGATGAACATTGCATTATATTGTGGGCTTAAACATAACATTTTTTTCAAAAGTTAGTCTGTTTCCAGCATATTCCTTTATTTTGTTTTTCTATTCTTTTTTTATTAAGTATCTTATTTTCTCATAAAAAGGAAAAAATAATAATACAGTTATATAAAGTGCGATTTGCGGGTAGTCAATGTATTGATTTGGTCTCAGCCATTAATTTCATAAATGGAAAGATTAATATGAGAATCTCCTACCACCAAAACCAAGGAAAGAAATTGGGTTCCCTTTGTGTGTACATTTGCTTACATTGATGGTGAGGTGGAAACACTGAACAGTGCATGAAACAAATGAATTATTTTCTTTTATTAATTAATTCCCCCATTATCTCCATAACAGCATGTACATTAATTCCTTACAAAATGCTTACCACTGTCAGGCCCCAATCTTATCTTGTGGCCCCAATCAAACCTCAGTTTAGGGCCTATTCTCCTCTAACTGTCATGACCATTTTAACATTACCACACATAGCAGTGTCTGCCACAATCCTATGTCATTATAAGGATGGGCTACTGTACCGACAGTGCACTTTAACTAAGGTGTTCTTTTATAAGTTATAATGAGAGTGGAACACATTTTCTTACCTTTTTGTACTGTGGTCTTCAGAATTATTGAGCTTCAAACTTTTTGAGCGTTTTTTGAGAGAACTTTAATGACATGACCTTCATTACCTAATTTAAAACTAAAATAACCTTATAAGTACCTTTTAAGTATTGATACATATCCATATAAAAATAATAAAACTCTCGAAAAATAGCATTTTTCTTCTAACGACTAGCAATCAGGAACTAAGTGAATAATGAGTGCTGTTGCCAAGTGAAATGGTGTGGACTTATAGTTTAATACATTGTATACTCTGTTGTTAATCCACCAACAGCTTTTAAATGGGATCACGTTCATGTTTTTGATGACCCAAATTCAGTGCATTTTAGTCTCAACAAACAATGTAGCTGTCATTTAATTCATATTTAAGCTGCTAATCAAAGCCTCACACATTGTACGCTATTCCACGCCCCACAGTTTGAAGTCCACTGTTCTAGTAGCTCTTGCTGCATTCAGAAATCTAACCATCCTGACTTTGGATTCAGCAGAAGCTTTGATTATGTCCTCAATATTCAAGGATCTCTAGACTCTCTGCTCAGTATAGATCATTGCTAAAACAATCAATCATGTCAGATAGATTTTCCAACCCCTCCTCATCAGATGATTCCTTTGCAATGTTACTCTTAAACTAGTGAGCTTCTGCAGACTTCCGTCGAGTTTTCGATTATTTAATCTCCTCCGTTTTTCTAGTTTTCACTGACAGAAGCTAGTCTAGTTACAGTAGCTTATATGTTTCATGACGTACAATGAATGTGAAGGTATACATTCCTGCAGATAGAGTACGTGTGAAATCAAATGGGTATATTACTTTTCTTTATTTGTGCAAATTAGGGTTTTTTTGCAACTTGCAGGCCACAGTGTAACTCTGCTACTGCCCCTAGCCCTAGCGGGGACCTATGCAATTGCGTGGTTTTTGTCTTGGGAAGCCATGTCCCCAACCACTGTAACACCTCTGATTCATCAACTCTCACCCTGACATAGACTACAGCATCTCTCAAATATCCCACATTATTGTTAACACATACATAATATATAGTGTGGGAACTCTGAAACAAAAACATCAAAGCTGAGACCATTGCTTTTGTTTTTACAACTTTTAAAATCAGATTTTCTCAATGAGATTATTAATATTATTTTTTTGAATATGCCTGGACATGCCTGGTCCGGAGGTAGTCAGAGACAGGGAGACAAGGGATTCAGTTACTCCTTTGATTTAGCATATTTTTTAAGCCAACCAGGAAACAAAATTCAAGTAGTAAAAACATACTAACAAAGTTTTTAACTAATATTTTCTCCAGATGGTCACCTAAATGCATTTTTGTATGATAATTAGAATCATGATAATTAGAAACACAAGGATTTTACACAAAGCTAAAACATTCCCATGAGTACTTTCAAACAATTGATCAAGTTATTTTTAAAATGGTATCAGTATAAGCACATTAGATCACAAAACATTCTACAGCCTGATATTTCAGATGTTGGTTCCTCCTTGCCTTAGGTTATATTATTTGAATGCAATGCAATTCATGATTTTTTACATTGTTAATGTAGATTACAAAATCTATTTGTCTATTAAAAAGATGTTTTCACAGATTCAGTAGTTACATATTAAATTTTAAAATTCAGCTTGTGGTATAGCAGAAATATTTACAAAGTGTTGAGTGTGGAGTATTTAATCATTTAAATTCTTATATTTTAGTAGAACATACACTGCATCTTGCAAATACGATGTTTATGGCATAGTACATTGCTTTACTTGAAAGCAATATGCAAATGGTATCTCTAATTACTTCAACTTTTTGGATCAGTATTATTTCTTCTTTCTATGCAGACTGAATTACCCTTAAATAGATTTTTTCTTATAACCTTAGGAAGGTTTTAGGAGTGTTCAGTTACACATTTTAAATATGCAATGGCCATCAGAAATGTATTTGCCATGTTGTCAGCCCAGCCTAAACTTTCTATGGTTATTACCCTTCCATAGTTCTGATGAGAGCTCATAAAAGAAAGCTAGTCTAGTCTACAACCAGTGGATGGTGCATTAGCGCTCAATTCGAAGGGTTTTTCTTTACATCTTTCATTATCCCCATGATAGAGCGCAATGGAAGTCTAAGCGTGTACATTTTCGCATGCATAACAAGGTTGGACACATATTCCAGGTTTTTTACTTAATTTACCATTTACTCTGGCTGTAATGGCTCAGGATAAAAGCACTGTGGTAGTGTTTCAGCTCCCGTGTACAATCCCGTTAAATGTGATGCTGTAGCTCTCCGGTTACAACTGCGGACACTCAAAGACAAATGTATCGCTTAATAGGAAATTATGACGATATGCTATGATGTTCCATGGTGCTTTTGTACTGAGGCGTGGGTAAATTAGTGTCTTGCATTCACTGTTATGGTACTTAAAGTTGGGAAATATAACATGCTGATTTATTCAAGATTTCCTTCATTTCGAAGACTGAACATCATGCACAGTTCAGTTCAGAGTTCCGTTACAAGTATTCTGTTGTTTAAACTCATTGCTTACTTTCGAAAAGCCTTGCGTAGCATATAATTAAACCCCAGTTTCATGTTTACTACGTCCGTGAGTTTTAGAAGTGTGACACTTATTTTATTATCGGTGTTTGTTGAAATTTCAGCTGTAGATGTATTTTTTATTTATTTTTTTTCTTAATGATTAGACCTGCTTGCAAATGGTTTGCACATTTCTTACATATTGAAAATGAGTGCTTTTACATTTGTATATATTTACTAATTATTAGTTTTGGCTGTGAGGTTTGCATGCATTTTAAGCAGGTTCCATTTTTTATTGTGTAATAAAACTTGTGAGATTGGTATTGATCCTAGCTTTTGTTGTGGAATTTATCTGCGGTTTTTATTTTCTCACGGTTGAGTGGTACCGTGCACTGTAGTAAAAATGTCGATACAATTTGAGTCACTGTTCTTTCTAAATGTCGAATAAACAAAAAGTATCAACGTTTTTCATTTTGAAGTATAGTTTAATATACAGAGTTTAATGCACAATCACGGTATTTGTATTGCATTTTTCAAGCTTCAATGAGCATAAGACCTGAACACTGTTTTAGAACAAGGCCTGTTTGAGCCTACTTATTTATACTTCCTCTTTATTCAGGATTTTAAGCATCACATTGCCTAGATGTTCTGTTCTGAAGGCATCTGGTTCTCTAAATGTGCCATTTCCATTTATTTCCACTATTCATATGTTGATTTGCCTAGGGATGTATTCACATCCTTCTGTTGTTGCTTTTACATCCTTCTCTTTACTTGTTAGTAGTCCAGTATCAATGTCGGATGAAACCAGAAGCGAAGGGGAAATGTCTATTCCCCACATCACTTGTTATTCAGAAAGAAAAAGAAGGTGTGTACTACTTTCCAAACTCTGCTGCAGCATGGACTGATTGATTCTGAGAATTGATATTAATAATTCACTTCATGCGGATTGTCTTCTTCAGGTCTAGCAGGAACATTGTGCTCTAGTGAAAAATATTCTCCCTTAAAAACATGAACGATCCCAAGAGGTATGAAATACCTCGAAATGAATTCTTTTGGTTTCAAGTCAGAAGAGATGAAACGGCAGCGATTTAGCGCCAATATCTCGTGCATTGACAAATGAAGCTGGTAAAATTTATCAACTTTTAAAAATAAGCCTGTTTACTGGAAACTTAAGCCATTGCAGTCCCTTTTCCTTTTTTGTGTTTGCCTTTCTTTAATTTAATTATACATGGCTGTTAAAGGACATGGAGATAGATTAGCATCCGCCTTTTTCATTTAACTATTTTCTGGTGAGAGCTGCTGCTATGTTTTTCATGCTTTCATGCTTTATGATGGACCATTTTGTTTACTTATAAATTACACATACATTTAAAATATATTTTTTATTTAAAACATTAATGTTCAAAATTAAAAGCAGAGACTTTTAAGAACCAAAAAAAAATAAAAATTTACATTAATTAAATGAATTGCATAGACATTACATAGGTCCAAGTCAATCAACTACTGTTGCAGGTATTTTGGGATAAGTCTCTACCAACTTGGCACACTGGCTTGGAGCCATTTGTGCCCATTCCTTTATGCATATATTGTATAGATTCTCAATATGATTTATTTCAGGTCTGGGGCTGTGTTTTTCAACATACACTATATGGAAAAAAGTATTGGGAGACCTACACATTACACCTACAGGAGCTTTTATGACATCCCATTCTAAATCCAAAGGTATTAATATTGAGTTGGTCCCTCCTTTGCAGCTATAACAGCTTCCACTCTTCTGGGAAGGCTTTCTACAAGGGTTTGGAGTGTGTCTGTTGGAATTTGTGAGGTCAGACACTGATGTTGAACGAGAGGGCCTGGCTCACAATCTCTGTTCTAGTTCACTCCAAAGGTGTTCGATAGGGTTGAGGTCAGGGCTCTGTGCGGGCCAGTCAAGTTCTTCCACACCAAACTCATCCAAC
>JAOYSI010009357.1:0-10953 GCA_025775065.1 Hiodon alosoides | reverse complement strand
TGCTGTTGGCGCAGAGCTGAAAAATATACAAACAAACCTAATCAGATTAGCTGGTTACATCATTAAAATAAACTCTGTATGCAACTCTGGAAACTATATTTTTGGGAAAATTAGGCAATGTTTCGAAGATTCTATTCTGTTTTATCTCCGCCTAAAAATCTAAATGTTCATGTGTCACTTACACCCCTAGTCGATATAAGGCTGTATTCACTAAAACCCCTAGTCGATATAAGGCTGTATTCACTAACACCCCTAGTCGATATAAGGCTGTATTCACTAACACCCCTAGTCGATATAAGACTGTATTCACTTACACCCCTAATCGATATTAGGCTGTATTCACTTACTTGTTTATGTTTTGTTAGACTGACGAAACAGATTCGTGATTCAAACAGCATTCAATTATTAAATTAAATCTCCAAATCAGAATCTCTGAGACGTCAAAAGAAAGTAAGTTATTGTATTTGTAAACCCCCTACATACAGCGACGTCCAGAAATCAGAACTTGCATTCGGCAGTTGCACCAATGAAGTCCGTTGCTAAAAACTTCCACGCCACCATCGCTGAACAGACATTTGAAGAGA
The DNA here is from genome assembly GCA_025775065.1 of Hiodon alosoides. NCBI lineage: Eukaryota > Metazoa > Chordata > Actinopteri > Hiodontiformes > Hiodontidae > Hiodon > Hiodon alosoides. Next base: position 10,369 of record JAOYSI010009357.1, on the reverse strand, counting down.
TATATCAGACGGCTACATGACCTAATATTAAGTAAATAAAAAGGATGGATCGCTAATCACCGTAATCACGAGGGTACAAAAGAATCCCCAAAGTTTCGAAATAATGAGCTAAAGGGACGGCTGATCCGGAAAGACTCAACTGATGAGTACATTCAGTGAAACGGGACGGGGTAAAACGGGATGCAAAAAACAAAACATTGCATTTCTGCGACGCCCCCCTGCCTAACTGCTGCCAAACTTTTAACACAGCAAACCATACAAATATCACACACTGTACACATTCTAAAAGTTAAAAGTATACACTGGATATTTATACATGAACCAAAGCCAAAGATGACGTCGTGATGACCGACTACCTTTCCAAAAAATGTTTCATGTGGGCGGGCTTAGTGGCCTGTGAATATTTATTTTATTTTACATTACTGGCAGTTTCCACGTTTTGTCGTATGCTAAATCTATTAGTAATTTTACATAGAAAATACGACACATAAATCTTTCGCATAAGAATTTACAAAACAATTGGTACACCATGAGAATATTACATAAATGCGTTTTATTAGCTAGTTTTTGAACAACAATCATTTTTATTTTAAGGCACAGTCGTTTTTTCAGTTGACAAATGAAGGTTTTTCTATATATATACACACACACACACACACACACACACACACACAAACACACACACACACACACACTACATACAAGCTTGAGAAATATAACGCTAGGCCGAAATTAAATATATATACAATAAATAGAATTAACCATTATAACATTTTTTAACAGATCCCTTTGATATAAAACACAGATTGAAAAAAATAAAATAAAAAACACTTTATACATTCATGTTCCACGTGTTAACAATTTGTTTGGGGAAAAAAAAAATCTATAGTGGACATTTTCCTTTTACTTTGTAAATACCGTTGGCTATCTGAATCACAACCAACTCAAGCTGAACTGGATTTACACTATGGCTGAAAGTGTGGACCATATGAAGCCCCTTGTAGATTCGAGTCAGAAACAACAAAACATGAAGTAAAATAAAAAATACGTCATTGCCAAGCATTGCTACAAATGTAGTCCAACCTTTGCCTCCCTACAAAGAAAATATCGTCTTCTTCTTTTTTTTTTTTCCTTTTAGGTTTATCCGTAAAAGAACAGGAGACCTGGCATAGTTTGTTTTTTTTCAGACATGTGTGGGGCTGTCCAAATAGGGGTCTGTTTTGGTCATGTGGGTCACCACGGCAGGTGCTTTGTAATGACAGTGCGTACTGCCGCAGCTGACTCCGCTGCAGGGCTTTCTGCTAGTCCTCCCCGCCAGCTTCCTGTTACACAGGCCCTGCCATGTCTGGAGGGTCTTGGAACTCCAGACCCACACCCCACTGGTGATCCCCACCACCAAGGACATGAAAATCTTCAGCATGAAAACCGCCACTGTGGGCAACGAGGAATCCAGGGAGCAGTCCTCGTTCCGGCGGCCTGGGAACGGCAGGCACTTGCTCTCGAGACCCCTGAATTTCCAGTAATCCACATTGAGTCTCTCGTAGAAGTAGCAGACGATGACGCACGTGGCCGGCACGGTGTAGAGGATGGAGTAGACACCGATCTTGACCATGAGCTTCTCCAGCTTCTCTGTGTTCGTGCCCTCCGTCTTCATGACCTTTCGGATGTGGAAGAGGGCCACAAAGCCCGTCAGGACGAAGGTTGTGCCCACAACGAGGTAGCAGGAGAGGGGTATGAGAACGAAGCCGGTGAGGGCGCCCACGTCCATGCTCCCGACGTAACACAGGCCGGTCAGTTCGTCCCCGGCGACCTTCCGCATGGTGAGGATGACGATGGTCTTCATGGCTGGGATGCCCCAGGCGGCCATGTGGAAGTAGGAGCTGTGCGCCTCGATGGCCTCGTGTCCCCACTTCTTCCCCGCGGCCAGGAACCACGTCAGCGTGAGGATCACCCACCAGATGGAGCTGGCCATGCCAAAGTAGTAGAGGATGAGGAAGACGAGGGTGCAGCCCGTGCTCTCCAGCCCTTCCTGGATGATGTACAGCTCACCGTTCTCCCGGTCGCAGGCGATGTTCTCCGCGCCCGCCACAGAGCGGATGATGAAGGCCACGGAGTAAACGTTGTAGCACATGGACAGGAAGATGATGGGCCTCTCAGGGTACTGGAAGCGGTGGGGGTCCAGGAGGAAGGTCAAGACCGTGAAGGCGGTAGAGACGAAGCACAGGGTAGACCACACTGTCATCCAGATGAAGGCAAAGTCCTTGTCCTGCCTGGACCAGAAAACGTCCACAGCGGAAGAACACCGCGGGGCGCAGGACTGGCTCTTCTCCACGTACTGGAACTTCTCTGGGTTCTCGCAAGACCCCAAGCTCCCAGGGGAACGCCCGCTCCCGGCCACCGGCTGCCTGGGCCGGTGAGGCACCGGGAGCATGCCCTCCCCTTTTTTTGTCTCTGTCCGGGTGTCATTCTCTGGCGCCTCCATGCACAGGGCATTGGGGTCATTCTTGGTCGGCAGCTTAGAGCAATCCAGGGAGTCGGGCCAACTGAAGCTGAACTTCTCCATGATGGGAGAGCACTTCTGCCTGGCCTGCTCGCACATAGGGCGGCAGGCAGGAATAGTGAGGGAAACTTTGTCTGTGCACATGGGGGCGTACAGCGAGCAGAGGAAAAACCGCAGGTGCACGTCGCAGCCATACTCCACTAATGGCGCAAATTCGTTCAGTTTAATGCCGGCCTCCTTCTGGTCCTCGTGCTTCATGAAATTGGGCATCCTGGTCATATTGTAACCAATCCCCTGACACATTGGGATTACAATGGGTTCACATTTTGCCTGTCTCCCCCGCTCTACGTCATAGGCTCCTATCTCCAAGCTGGAACTGGCATATACAAGTTGGCACAATAAAAAAATGACAATTTCCAAATGAAAGAATTCCATGACGCTTTTGTAAACCCTACTTTTTTAGAAGACAAATATAAAGAACTTACTTGAAATGAGATATCCCATGTGGAGAAAAATATTTAAAGTATTAAAAAATTCCACAATTACATTACTTCGTCATTGTCTCTCCAAAATAAACCATAGCAGCACATCGATGATCAAAATATATGTTTTTTAAATGTCAAATAAAGGTTAAAAAATAGTCCACCACGAAGCCCTTCAGTAATTACTAAACAGGACCATCGCACCGTCCACAAGAAAGTTATTATTCATGGATGGCAAGTTCGTAACTGGATATTTGCTGTGTCCTGCGACGTGATGAAAATTTATGTTGTTGAAAAGTTTATAAAAGCGCTGTACTATACCGTTACTATCTATCTTCTTGTACGGGGATGCAACTCGTTATTTGTCCTTAAGTTCGATACGCGGCCGTCACCGGTTAATCAGGATAAATATCGCATCTTATCTCACGAATTATGTGCGGAGCTTTTGGCTGTTTTAGGTAGTTTTATAGCAGTCGATACGTTCAGTTTCGGCGAATACTTCCTCCGTTCATCCATTGCCCGTGAAGACTGAACGTTTGCTTCTCTCCTAGTTAATTCATCACAAAAGGGGAGGGTATTGACGAGAGAATTTCGCTCCGCCCGGATTTAGCAAAAGAGGCGTTTTTAAATCAGCATATAGACACATCGCCGTCTTTCTTTTTCCCAACGCAGTTAAGACAAAACCACGCCCCGTTATTCCAATGGACATTCAATAACGCTCCCATTGGCTAGTTTTGTCTCAGTCAGTAGATATTAACGATATAATTTGTTTTTATATGCGAATGCCGAAGTGTCGTGCACAATCATGGCTATCGTGTTTATTAGGAACCTAGTGAATTCTTTATTTACATATCAAAAGAAGCTAGGTTTCATTTAACAATTTAAGGATTCCATACACCCACATTATTATGTATGGTGAAGGCAGTCGCAAGAGCCTGTTCTTAATCCCTGTTAGTAACAACAATAAGAATAAATGAAACTACCGGTTTGTGTCAAAATAAAAGTGTTCTGAGTGATTGTCACGAAAACAGAAGAAATACGATTATAACGACGGTTCAAAATACAAAACCAATTTATTTGTCAGAATTACATTTTTTTATTTTGTGTTGAAGGCCATACTTGAGAGCTCAGGGTGTATTTAAGAAGTGATACATTGTAATTATTCCTAAACATTATATAGGACCACAATGTTAGAAAATATGTTTTTAATGGGAAATCCACTGTCATGTTTTACATAATTTCCCCGTTTATTTTAAAGAAGGAAAATACATTTTACACAAATTACAGACATAAGCTATATATTTTCCACTCTACTTTAAAGGTGGTTCCTGATGATCACACGGTCGCAACTGATTTTTTAATAAGCAAAAGGTCTTCCATAAAAACCGGCAGTTGGTCTTTTCATGTCGTTAATACTAAAATGAATTAATTAAATCTCCAACGCATAAACGGTTGATTTGTGTGAGCAAGTCAACGCTAGACAACGGGAGTGTAGTTGAGCGTTCATCAGAATAACGGGGCGTGGGTTTGGCTTAACTGAGTTGAGAAGGGAAAGACGCTTCTGGGACATTGTTATCCTTTGGGGACAATCTGTATTTTGCGGAGTGGTGTGAATTTGGATCTTATTCGGATTTATCTTCCGTGACATTAACGTTTAGAAGTTGGCAATGAAGCAGAGAAATCGCACATATGATTGATTGTTAAAACGTATCAAGACATACTCCTAAAATAGACCTATGATGAGCAATGCCATCTTCTGTACGCAGTATAGTGTAGTCTGTTGATGTGTTTGTTTTGCCTTGTATTTTTTATTTAAGTATTTAAGCTGGAAACAAAGTTTAAATAATTAAACGAGGCAATTTAAAGAGCAAATAAACAAACGCACCCCTTTGAAATTACTCAGAAAATTGCCAGACCTCAATGAAATAGAGTTTTTAGTGGTACTGCCTGGAGAAATGGCGACACAATCCACGGCTGCTTCCATAAGGCCCACGTGAACAGGAAATCTTCCCCGGATAAAGAATTCTGTCTCCTTCTTTGGAACTCTCTCACACCCGTGCCCTAATCATATCGATGCCGCGAGATGCGTAAAGGAACACAAAACTGTTCCTATTTTTTTTGTCCAGCAACCCGTCTGTTAATCGTCTCTCCACAGACAGGGAGACATAGAGAAAGACAGAAAGTCAAACCATTAGTATATTTAAGTAGCCAATAAGTCGACGGATAAATACGTTGTTCGCTTTAAATTGGCCTTTGATAAAATAATTTTTGTTTTCTTTTATTTGGAGCATAACTAAATACTGTTTCCATCTAGTGGCGATACTAGGTATATCAACTTTCGCGAACAAAAAGTTCAGCAAATATCAGCCTATAATGTTCAATATGGAAAAAAAAATATTGTATTTTTTTAGAAAAGGAAACATTTAATCGGCGGCTCAGGCAACAAAATACCCTCTATTAAAAAAAAAGAAGTAAAGGTAGGATTAAAAGAACGCAGTTTTCCCACATGTAAGAGTCAAAGTCAAAGGCAGTGAATTATTTAATTTCTGATGTTACAATAGGGTGCTGTGTCAGATCTGCATGGCGAAAGACCCTTCACTATTCATTTAAGGCAAAAAGCTGGGTGATACTGATCTAGCATGACTGAGAAAGCCATCCCAGAGCGGGACAAAAAGATATTATCGGGCTCTGTGTCCATAGAGTGACTGCCAAGCCTTTACTTCACATCAAAATCCTTACTGAGACCACTGATATTGATCTTGTAAATAAATCTATGTCCTCACTTATGTAAATCGGTTTTGACTTATTTTGAAACACTAGTGAAACCCCCCCCCGATTAGTTTGGAATGAATCTGGCGTCAAAGATTGACTTCGAGACAAAGACTGAGGTATTTTGTGGTGTGATAGACTCTCTGTGGAAGTTCTTTGTGCTATGGACACTCAATGAGATCTAATCGCCTTGAAAAGTTTTCTGAACACATCACCCCCGCCTTTATCCCGGACTGTGACCCCATCTAGGGTTTCAAGCAAGCCGGCCGCGCTGAGTGGATTCGCACTGCAATCTAAAATCTGTCGCCTCTAGACTTGTAAAGATGCCAGTAACTCACTGGCAAAATGAATGGCACAAGAAGGGGCCATGTTCGCGTGGGCACGACCAAGATTGAGTGCTCCAGGTCTGTTTTAACACGAAAACGCCAAGGCATTTCAAATCTCTACTAAAACATTTAGCAGCAAAAATGCGTGATGTTACAAACAAATGGGAACGATAAGTTACTTGAGTGTAAACACAACGTGAGAATGTTTTGTTCACGTATGGTGAAAAGACATATGTTTAGACACTGGTTTTTGTGTGTTGTTTGTGTTTTTAACGTATGCCAGTACCTAGCTGAAATATACACAAACCGTCCAGAGGTACCCCCTCAGAGATGCCCTTGGTAGCTCCAGCCCCCCCCACCGCCGTCCCCGTTAATCCCACCCACTCTGCTCCCCTTGGCCATTCTTGAAAACGTGAACTGCTTCTTAATGCACTTACTTGCTTAAATAAAACCAAATTATTATAGTTAAATAATTAATAAACAATTGCACAATTGTTCTTGTTAACCGTCCCTCCTGGAGGTACGGATCATATCTTCTGTCATCAATTATTTTAGACGGCCCTGGAGTTTTATACCTCAGCACCATCAACCCCACACAGTCTATGCAGATGTTATCTGATGTTTGGACTCGGTTGGGCTGCAAGAACATCAGTGCCCGCGCTTCCGCTCCCTCGTGGTTTTCTCAGTCGTTCATTTAAGTTGCCTCATTAGTACTCGGTTGTGTACTCAGACATGCAATGCAAATGTCAATGCACGTTTTTAAGTCCGGCAGATGCGCCTCAAATTCCTCGCAATTTTTAATTTAATCCATTACGTAATATGCTAAGCCGTGCAGTCCCGTCTGAATGGGTGAAATTAGGGCTCAACGTCAGATTTTAAAATCACGAACACGCTCAGATCCAGAACTGCAAAACGAAGACAATCAAAGTAACGAAGATAGTCAATTTGGGACACGAGGCAAAAGCACAAGGTCTGTTCTGTCTGTTCTGTCTGTTACGACTTCTTAGGGCTTGTGTTTTCTGTTGCTTCCCTGCTTGGGCCAAATGGACAGAAGCGAAGGACCAGATGTGTCTTTATGTTGCTTAAAATAGAGCCACAACCTCCCCCTTGTCTTAATAACATTGATGGCTTTTCTTCTGGGCGGTGGGGGCGGTATTTATGCAGCCAGGTTTAAAGACTAAGTGAAAACCTTTTGGTAACACATTTTGATACACGTGCATGGTTAATACACATGCACGGTTAATGCATGAACGGGTCCTGGAAACACTCGCTGGGCTGCCAGTGTCCCCCGGTCCAAAACAAACGGTGCACAGAAAGACTGAAACGAGGGATTAACTCTCACTTCTAGCACGAGCGCCCCCAAGGAGTGTGAGAGAGCGCGGCTGGACCCCCGAAAGGGCCTGCTGCATCGGGCCCACTCGGCCTTTCATGGACACCCTCCAACCTACTGCTCTGCATCTCCCTCTCTTTCCCTTCTGGGCCCTTGTCCACCCCCTGCCCCACATCACAATGCCACACTTTCCATTTCAAAGAGAGAGAGCGAGAGAGAGAGAAAGCAATCAGCTCCCCTCTCCCATCAAGACCTCCCCCCTCCCACCTCGGCACCGCCTAGCCCCCTCGTGCCCGCCGTGTTCTACCAGAGAGGCCAGGCTGGATTTCTGCTTGAACACCCTCCGTTGACCCTTCGGCAGTTGTCTCTGGGTGCAGGGGGAGCACCTGGGCAGAAGATGGTGCATAAAGCACCTGTTCCTCCAGCAGACAACTCTCCCTGCATTCACATGTAAAGCAGGCCGCCTAACGGGAAACGAGAGAACCCAGACGGCCGGTGAATGGATCCCCCCCCCCCCCAAACCCTCTCCTCCAGCACGCCCCTTAGGAAAATGGGACCCTTTTGTCACATCTCCACACACACTACAGGATCAGTTCGCCTGTTCTTTTTTCTCTCCAATGGGTCAATTTCCTGTCCATATAAATGAGTATAGAATTCCTTTTGGCGGCAGCTTTTGTTTAGCCTGAGATCTGTTTAAGCAGCACTTTAACCATATTCCTCCCCAAGTCTCCTTCCAACTGGTATGAAGGGTCCCATTATTTGAATTCACTGGATGAAGAAAGGAAAAACACAGCCACTGGGGTGGCTAGTCAAAGTTACATTCCAAGATTCAGAACCAGTACAAGTTTTCTCATGGATTGCAGGAGCAGTATTTTAAAATGTATGAAAACAACAAGATCATTTGTATTTGTAATTCATTAAGGAAAAAACAAAATATTTAAATCATATATTTAAAAAAATGATTGAAATGATCATTAAAAAATGTCAAAACGAAAGCCAAACCGACGCGTGGGCAGCTATGAGCGGCTTGTGCTGTTATTATACATGCTAAAATGCGCAATCATGTTGAAAGGAAAACGGTGACCATGGAACGGACATTTACAATGTAACTTCACAGCCAAATCCTGGATCTCACCCTCGGTCCGACCTAAAAAGCCATTACTGGTAATTGCCTCTCTTCGTCTCGAAGGTGTTAACAGTTAACCTTACCCTGCCCCCCCCACAGCTGGTCCTTTGACCTCACGCTGTCTCCTTTCCAGCTGCTGTCTAGATCTTTAGAAATGTATTTGGGAAAAGAAAACAAAGCTAAACAAAATTAAATACCTCTGCTCTGCATGTTTCTTTTGAGTAATGGAGAAGGATGGCGTTATTTAAAACGCAGATATGTAGTTTTAATGTAAAGCTATGTTTTTTTAAACACAGTTCGTGGATTGGGTATGATCACAAGAATGACACCACTAGACAATGGGGGGTGAATCAAAGGCATAATTCATAGTAGTCAGTGGTTTAGAAGACAATTGTGTGAAATTGTCCTTTCGTTTGGCTGGGACAATGCCAATGGCCCTGAAGAGAGTAATGTAAATTAATTTAGTCCATGTTAGTACAATAGAAATATAAATCAGTAGACAGCTTTTATTTTTGACACTACAACAGACCTAATACAACAGGGAAAACTATCTGCGATAGTATCCAGGCAGGAGCAAGTTCTGAGAACTGGCCCAATGGGTCCTACGGGCCATTTATTCTGTCAAGAGGAAAATGATCCACGTTACCCCAAAGAGACTCAAAGAGAGCCACTCGTCTTCACAAAAAGCAATCCAACCTGAAAGTTATTACATTGACCATTTCTCTTAATCTTTATATTTATCTACTACCAGTACCAAGCAAACAGGGTCAAATGTAACGAAACAATATTTAGTATATTTCTTATTATGTACAAAACTTTTACAAATACTTTTTTTTTTGTGTGTGTTTTGGAATCTGACATTATTTTTCATACTTTGATCCCCGCAATTTGGAATCGCAAATTGTGCTAATGTTCCACTGCTTCCACCACCACACGCAAGGAGTGCGAGGAAGAATGACCAGGCTTCTCTAATCTCAGTCGCAGTCAAGACACAGGTTCAAGACACACACTCTTTTCCACGCTGCAGGCTCCACTGCCTACACAAGTGTTTCGTCTTCACTTCGAGGAGAGTTACATTATTATCAAGAGTACTCTCAGCCTGCAGGAACCTGGGGAGCTGGGCGGAGACGCTCCGGAGCAGCTCTGCAGACGTACTTACCCCGGCCCCTGGATTTGAACCGGCGAACTCCAGTTCCAGCTCAGCCTGTCCCTTCGCCAAACGAGACACTCAGGAGGCCCACAATAACCTTTTTCTTTAAAAAAAAAAAAACTGTTTTAATTATTATTGTACCGAGAAGAGTGCCATGGTGCTTTCAGACTGGGGAGTCAGAGAGGCCCTGATACTGCCATTAACACGTAGCTGGGAGTGCTCCAGTCCACTCTAATGGTGATTGGGCTGAAAACTTTAGCCAGAGCCATTAACAGCACCCCCTATTTTGATGAAGTGCGCCACGAATGTGGCAGGCATGGTCTGCCATTGGAGCAACAGCCAGGCTCCTGCAAAGCTATGTGCAGAATGCGAGGAAAGCAAACAGTTTTAGGGATCCGAAAACAAATGTAGAGGGCTTAGGTTCAGGGCCAGGGACGCATCTAACGACCCCCCCGTTTCTGCGTCTAAAACACGGGGGAAGTTGAGAAATCTGAACGAAGCTGCAGTTTCTTCCAAACTTCAAACAGAGCACCTAATCCACCCCCTCCCCAAGCTGTGACCCCCAGAGAGGGGCTTGTGTGCAGCGGGTACAGTCTTCGCATTGCTCCTCTGCGTTGTTCACGAAAGCGGAACGTTCCGGGCCACCCCGCATTCTCTTGGGGGAACAATGTGATCTGGGGGGGGGG
>JAOYSI010009356.1:0-10953 GCA_025775065.1 Hiodon alosoides | reverse complement strand
CATTACGAGTGACAATCAAGCCTGGAGACTGAAAGTAGCCAATCTGAGGATGATGAAGAAAAAATGGCAGTTTAGGCTATTCCACATTGTCTTTTTCACAACTGCCTAAAACCCATCAGGAAAAAACAGGGATTCTCAAATACTAAGTGTGTCACAAGTGTCAAATATGATAAGAATCAACCGGTAATTAAAATACTTAAAATAATAATTACGCATAACAGCAGCATCCGTGCCTATAGTAATGCATATATAAATACACATAAGCAAGAAGTTAAATGCATTAGGGTTTTTACTTCACGAAAAAGCTTTGTATCCAAGGCACCATAGCAACTCATGTTCCAAAACACACAACCCAATACAAAAAGCATTAAAGGGTTTTATACACATTAAGAGTTTATAAACAGTGCAGGTAAACCGACTGCTATTTATACCAACTATTCACAGTTCAGTACCAGTACAGACGTAGCTGTGATGCGAAAGCATTGGCAAACCGTGCAAACGTCTGGAGCGGTTTTCATTCAGTCTCCACCGTGAAAGCCGGTTTTGTAAAGCACATAGCTCAAGGATGTCATTTTCTCTGGGTTTAGTCAGCCATTTGTTTAAAAATAACACGTTCCTTCCAAAACAATTACTTTATTAATACTTTTTTATTCAAGCATTCGAACCTCAGTCAAATGACAATGGACCCTTATCTAGGGCGAATTACATGGCTTACAGTTTTTAAGCTTATCCATTTATACAGCAGGATATTTATTTTTACCGAAGCCATTCAGATTAAGAACAGTGCCCAAGGCTGCGACAGCTGTGAATGGATTTGTACAGGCCACCAAACCTCAGCATCACACAGCTGGGTGACGTTTAAAAAGCGTAATCTGTAAATCGCTCCGCACACACCTATACTGTTGTCTCGCAAGAAGAACCAGGTCAAATGGGAGGCGGGCTGAACTGCAGCTTCAGACTGTCCGCCCAAAACACTTGTGTTCACCTACACACGATGGGGGAGGAGGAGAGGAGGGGAGGGGTGTTACCTGACCTCATTATGTCGCTGGAAACAAACTGTGCCGGCGACGCACCCTCTATCCCGCCCCATAAGCAATCAGACACAAGGTATCGGCTGTTCCGGGCTTCATCAACTATTTACAGAGGTACGACTATCGAAAAGTCAGGCCAATAATCTCACGTGGGAGGACGTTTCAGTGTTTGCACAAGCCTCAAAGATACGCTGGTCAGTCTAAGCATCTTACATATGAAACAGCTTTGTGGCGCCAATAAAGGAAAATTACTCCAAAAACATCCCTTTTCGGAACAACAACGGGAATTGAAAGAGACTGACTGTCTAGCATGGACTATTAAAAAGAATGTCTTACCCCAGAGATGCCACATGTACATAAAAAAAGGCTAATCTGAATCAACAAGATCCCAGCACGTTGGGTCCAATCACACTGAGAAGGCCCGTCATATGATCCCACGACATTAACTCATTGGTTGTTGAGTTTATACCAGCGTGAGACCCGTCCTAAAATATTACATTTATTGAAAGCAGCTAGCTGACTGAAATTGATCACCTGCTCATGTAAAATCGCACGCGACTGAAAAACCGCACTGAATCGCATCGGGCAGTGCATCCGCAACTTAGCTGCGATAGCATTTCAAATTAAAACCTTTATTTTTGGCACATTGTTTTAAGACATTTATCAAGTTTTTTTTTATTATACAATTTTTTTATTATAAAAAAAAAAACTTCACAAACTAAAACGTCTTACCAGTGCGAGGTTCCCGTTTCAGCTCTGCTGGAAAATCCATCTTAGACCAGCTTGGATTTACAGCTGGTCAAGATGGTTATGAGAGAGTCGAGCTGGTGGATCAGCTTGATCAAGCTGGTCATAAGCTGGTTTTAACCAGCTACCGGTTACACGTGTAGAGCTGGTCACCAGCTTGTACTGGTGTAGTTGGATTTTCCAGCAGTGAGAAGAACTGAGGCATTATATTGGTGAACTTCATTATTAACTTAACATTATTAGTGCTTCAGCTTATTGGACCACGTTTTTACAAGCGAATTTGTACCTGCCAACTCACTCCTTTGCCTACCCCTGTAAACAAACTACTGAATAGGCGCCCTGACCCCTACCCTTATTGTACCAACACAATGCATGTAGCAGTACTTTTTGTGGGGTCAAACTGAACCTAGTAATGGTTTTCACGGGTCTACTAAACATGAGTGGAGATGAGCTTCAAGACCCTGGAGTAACAACCGCAGTGCAAGAATAGGACAAATCTGGCTTCAGACTGACGATGATTCTGACAGGTGTGGGCGTTTAGATTAATCGTCTTTAACTGATGTTGCATAATCCTAAAATTAAATGGCAGCGATGTCTCAGTTTAAAATGATAGTCAGACTGTACAGACGTAGCGCGCGTTGCACGTGTAGGGCGTCGAATAGCTTCGCATTCAGCAACACAGACTGCATCATTCCCGAACCTCCGCAAGCCCGACAGGACACAGTACACCAGAGTGAAGTAACCATGAGGGTGACGGTTGTCGTTGTCGTTTTCAGTTTATACATTTCCACGATGCTATCTTACATTACAACGACACAATGAAACCGCTTTAAAGGATGCTATTAGATTCAGCTCTCACCACGAAAACGAGAAATACAGGGTGCAAGGATTGTTGGCCAATTTAACAGGTGGAGTTAAGGAGTTAGCGACGACTGTAAGTGGTTGTCAATGTTGAAGTTGAACGTGAACGTATCTTAAGGTCCGCTTGTTTGGTTAATTACTCTACTCGTAGAAAAAGACACCATGCGATGTATGAAGCAAACTAAAATAATGTCAAGGTAGACCTAACGGACGGCATATGCCCTTGTGCAAACCAGTAATGATAAACGGAAGATAAGACACCAATTAATGTCATCCAGTTCAGATGGTTTTCAAGCAACACATTTTAATCACATTTGGAATCATACCAAAGTTAAAGAACACGTAGCATCTTTACCGGTGGCAAGCCGGGTGAAGACACTGATAACGGTCTGAGCTAATAATTAGCAAGCCAGCTAACTATGATCACGGCTGATCTGGCCAGGGAAATTTTCAGACGCGTTTAGCAAAGCAGTAGCAAGCGAAATGAACGGCAAGTCAACTGGAGGCACCAATTACAGGGGCACCGCTGACAGACCGAAGCTACACGACATTTCCCATTCCTCCGTACCTTTAGCCTCGCAGTCGGCGCAATATTTGTTGTCGTCTTCCCTAAGCATTTTAGACAGAATGGCCTGATGCTGTTCGTTGAGTTTCTGAGCCTTCTCTCTCTCCGATCGCGTAGTCATCTCGCCACCTTTGTTTTTTCACTCCTATTAGATTTTTTATTAACACTAGCCTTCCGCTTGATGACCGTGACTATATAATTTCTGTTAAGACCGAGACCATCCCCCGGGGCAGCGTAGAACAGAAGCGTGAGGCAAGAAGCGGCACTAAATATGTCAGATTGGAAAATTACCCGGAAGCTGGACTGTGTCGCCTTCTAGTGGATGGAGGAGGCAGGATATAATTTAAATGTTGCAAACAAGATCACAACTTTCATTAGTTAATATCCCGTAACCTATTATCAAATTCAGGGTCGCCGGCGCCGGAACATAACATTTGGCCGACACAGAACGACAGGCCCAGAGACACACACAGAGCCAATGTTGCAATCGGCAATACACCCAAGTGACCTAACTCGCAAGTCTTTGGGCGGCGGGAGGACACCGGAGCACCCGGAGAAATACTTAATTATGGATTTCCCGAAGCAGTAAAATAACGGCAATAAAAAGCACAATATTAGTATCTTATGTGAGATGACACGGCTTTCCATTCATGGTCTCAGAAAAAAAAATGAAAAATTGAACGTCAGCGTATTAAAATTAAGTAGTTGGTGAGGATTAATTTAAGTTAGTAATAGAATATGGAAAAACTTCCTCAATCGTACGCATGCACGCCGTGGCCTGGTAGCTCAACTTGACCGACCTAGCTGCTCTCAGCTGAGTATGGCTGTGCTGAAAGATCGTCTCCTTTCCCAAGATGTTTCAAAATTTATGTGGAAATTCAGTCGGTAACGTTCTCACTTCCTTTATAGCATTTTCCAGACAACCCTAATACCAGACGAGCTGAGTCCCAATTTTAAATATAGCTAGATTAAACCTACCCTAAGCAAATGTTCAAGAGACTCAGCGACAACTTAGTCTCGTGACGATTTTGGCGTGGACACCCACACCCACTTACCATATATAAATGTACACAGTACATAAAGCTATTCAGGTCTGGCGCACACAACATTTATTCATTTTCCGCCTTGTTCAGCACATGGTACAAACACACATATGTTTACATATACTTTATACAATACATTAAAATTTACTAATATGCAGTACAGTAGGACCCCCGTATCCAAGCTCCCCAGCGGATGCCTGAAACCGCGGGTAGTAGCGAACACTATATACACAAGCACTGCGATACCGTGAGAGTTGATCTGATAACCGAGACGGTTACTAAGTGACTGATGGCTGGATAGCGTATACAGCGTGATACACCGGACAAAGGGACGATTAACGTCCCAGATTGACCGCACGAGATTTCATCACGTTACTCAGAACGGCACACAATTTAAATTATGAATGTTTACTTTATTTCTGGAATTTTCCTTTAGATTTTTTAAATTTTCAAATTACTTAACTTGAGATCATCCTGCTTCCATAGGTAAGCATTAACAATGTGCTATCTCTCTCTTTCGAGCAATCATGTGAGGCATCCTGCAGGACTGCATCACTTTCACCACAGCAACCAGTGGACCTTTAGACTGGACTCCAGCCACCTGGGCCCCACTTCTCTCCTCCGGATATTACAATATTTTGGAACTCCTCTACTGGAAGGCATCACAAACTATCGACATTAGATTCTTTAATTCAGTTCCTCTCAAGGTTTCTTCCTGCCAGCCTAGAGAGTTTTTCCTTTCCCATGTTGCCTCTGGCATGCTTTTGAGGGTCAGGCCTGGGACATATTGTATTTTTCTGTATGTAAAGCATCTTTGTAACATGGAAACATGTGAAAAGCGCTTAAAAAAAAAATTGATTGATTGATTGAAGTGAAACCGCAGTAACTGAAACAGCGGATACGGGTTTTTTACTGTACTGGCATCTGATTATAACATTGCAATGAGAATAATTTAACAGGGTTACAAGCAATTCCACATATTCAGCCGCAACGTCAAGCATTGTTTATTTAAGTTCCTACAAGATGACGTAAAAATTTAATTTCTGTATGTCTCCAGGATACTAATTCGCCCGACTTCAACAACATCTAAGAAGAAACAAACTGCAGCTTGAACTTTTAATATAGGCTATTAATGATGACCAATGATGGCATTCATAGGGTCTAGAAATCTATGCACCTTCCTCTTCTCTCCCAGTCACCGTACCGCGTGGGTTCCGGGCCTCTCGGCCCCCCCTTTTCTTTGGTTTCGGGGTTCACATCCTCCGGGAATCCTACAAACACCACCAAACATTCATATTAGATTACTCGTTGTACTTAACACGCAACTATTCCAAGTGCCACATACAGATGTTTCTTAACTTGACAATAACAATGTTTAACATAAATAAATTACTTACTTAATAGTAATTAGAAGTAAAAACTTATTCAAATAATAAAATAGTGAGGGGGGAAAAATCTAAAATCTTATAATTTTGGATAATTGTTATGGTTAGTAAAATGAATATTCCATTTTGAGTCCATAATCATCTATTGTTTTATATTATGTCCTGGGTAAATGGCTGGCATGTGCATCAATCATATAAACTCAGAAAAGACAAGTTCACATTCAAAAATCCACACGTACACACAAGATCTACCATTTTCAATTATCAGACATATGCAGTAACACATTTGTAGACAGTTAACGTAAATATGTAGTTTCTGAAACTAATAAGCTCAGTAATCAGTCAGATATCATCGCTCCCTCCCGTCATGATTAATTTTCAATTATCTCATGCATCAGCGTCGACTGTCACTCACATAACATAAAGGGGTAGCAAACTTAGTAACTGTAATATTGCCAACATTCACAAATGTTCTTAAACGAAATAACAAACTTCCTTTAGGGAAAGTTCTCACCACTCTTAACTGTAATAACTAAAATGATATTCGGGTTACTACAATAATAATGTATCGACCTGGGGCGGGGTAGAGTTAGACGTTACCCAATTGTAAGGGCGAGAGACCACGTCGGGGGGAGATAAAAGAGAGGTGGGGGCGTGAGGCGTGTGTAGAGGAGTGTTGAGAGCGAAAAGAGTAACTAAAATAAACAGTAAAACGCTAGCCACAACTTTAACTAAAACACGTGATGCGTACCGCAGAGAACGCGTCACGATTTCTCATTAAGTTTAAGTTTCCTTAAAAGTAGCAGGTTTACTAATAACTCATACTTTGCAGGACGTCCTTATTTTCAGACGAGTCTTTCTCTGGGCTATCGAACCGTCCTTGCGGGGTTTTGGCCTTTCTCAGCGGTTCTTTGTCACTTTTTGCTGCGCCACCTGCTGCGGATCCTGCAGTCCTGGAAAAAGCTTTTAAAAAGAGGCATAAGCGGTAGAAATATCAACGCCTTTAAAGCAGACTATTTACTTATCTTGTTTAAAGTTATCCGTCTTCTTCTACATTATCGTAAAACGATAGGTGCTAGCAAGCTAGCTAGAAGGGTTAGGTTTGACACATTGAACTGATGACAACATTAGCAAACGTTAACATGTTGACAAAATATACACCTTTAATTGGTACCGTTTCCTTGCAAAATAAACAATATATATGATTTTCACCTGCAAAAGCAGAATTCCCAACTAAACTTTCAGAAACTAAACGTCTCGTCGCAAAAACATACGAACGTAGCAAAGACATCTTCTCTTTCAAAAAAAAAAACGCACAGTTACAAAACGAGTGAGGTATGACAAATGCCCGGATTCAGGTTTGAACCGCGTGACACCCGCGTGTTTTTATTGGTTCATATCTGCAGACTTAGATGACGTTTGAGCCTCTTTGTTCATTCCTCTGGTGAAGGGATCTTTAAAGAGCGAGAACGGAGGCTTTTGTGACTGCGAAATTGCTAGCTTTAATAATAATAATAATAATAATAATAATATTCAGTACATATACTAGATATAGTTATAGTCTTACAGTTATATATACATATGTTATATGCATTAATAGATAGAGTTCATAGTTAGAATATATTCTTAGTGTGAATTGCATTTATAGGTAGATATATGAAGATAGGTAGTCATAGTTAGGTATAGGTGTGTGTGTGTGTGTGTGTGCGAGAGACCTACTGGTGTGATTGGTTTTTTGTAATGCATCAATGCAATTTTTGGTCTACTTTTAAAAACTTTCCAAATTCTGAACAATCTGTTCTGAAATGGTCCAAATTCGGAAACAACTTTTTAAGAATGTCCCAAATTCTGGGCCAGCTTTTCTGAAATTGCCCAAAATCTGGGGTGACTGTTTAAAATTTGCCCAAATCCTGTGCCAAATTTTCAAAAATTTCTGGGCAATTTGTCTTAAATTCTGGCCTGTCTTTAAAAATGGGCCAAATTCTGGGCTGACTTTTCTGAAATGACAGAAAGTCTAGACTGACTTTTCAAAATGGCCCAAATTCTGGGCCAACTTTGATGGGATATCATTTATTTTTATGGCCTAAATTAAAAAAAAAAAAAAAAATCCTGGCCATTGTTATACCTCAAACAAGCTTTGTCGAGGTCAGATGATGTAAGAAGTATCTGTTGTGTACTACTTGTTTGTGAATTTTTTTTTTGTTGTTATTTAATGCTGCAGTGCTGCAATTTCCCCATGGGGATGAATAAAGTACATATCTATTTATCTATCTATCTATCTATCTATCTATCTATCTATCTATCTATCTATCTATCTATCTATCTATCTATCTATCTAGCCACGTTACCGGATTCCACAAGTTTTCCACTCTTCATTAGTGTGCATGTAAGTTTAACTTGAACTCATGTTTTGTTTTTACAAAATCAGATCAATTGTATTGTATGGAGACTACTTGGATACTTGGAAGCTGCTTTAAAACCCTTGGTTTGAATTAAACTCTTTTTTAACATTGTAATTGGTTTTAAATTATCTAAAGTAATAAAGGCCGTCTAGCAGTAAGGGGCTCCAAAGCTAAATCCCTAAAAAGATACATTAATAAATAAATATTTATTTATTATAAGTATAATAATAACGAATAAATACTAATAAGTATAATAGTATGTTGTTGTTCTATATGTTATGTATGGCTATATATGTAACAAGTTACACTAATATAATTTGCAATATTTTTCGTTCAAAAATAGTTTTGTTATTATTTTTTAGAATATAGTGTTATCGTTAATATGCTTTAATTAAGAATAAAATGAATGGCAGACGTTTAATTCGTACGCAGCTCGTGGGTTGATCTGTCTTGTACTACGATACAGTTAAGAGGCGGTGAAGTCAATTTCGAATAAAAATCGTTGCAATCGCGATATTCTTGGAAAGCAACTGCAACAAAAGGGAGCAATGGTCCCCCTTGTGGAGGCATGGTAAAATCAAAGCGAGAACGGTATATTGTGGAATTCTGTTTAATTCACTCATTAAAAATTTAATTAAAAGGTTTTCGTGTTTCGTATTGCCAAATTAAAATAAAGACACAACAATAAAAAGTCATAATTGTTCTTACTGCATTTTTATATTCATATCAAAACCATAAAAACACAACACAAATGTAAATGCTGTAATTAACTGAATTGGTTGACACCCTGTAGAACACACCACCAGATTAAACGTGTCAATGTCTCCTCAAGCTATGCACTAAAATATGTGATCCACTGTGTTGCCTGTGGTTAACTTAGTCCAGGGGCTTTTGTCTGCCCTATTTAAAAAAAATTTTTGTTTGTTTTTTTTTTTAAAGAAAAGAAAAAAAAAGCCGTATGCAAAGGCATATTCTAAGACAAGGTAAAATATTGTAGCGTCACACTTTCGTACAGTTGTTGTGAAATAACGCTCAAACATTATAATTTTTTTCTCATTCATAAACTTTTAATCAAACACGTAGATTTCTTAAAAGAAGGATCGTGTCGCTTTGTGCAATAAATGATTTATTTTCTTACAAATGTTCAGTTCTCTTTTTTCATAATTTCTATGTACAAAAAATACATACACTTAAACTGTAAAAATGAATGTGACCCTTAAAATAAAGATATCAGTGTGGATATGTGGATACGCATTACACTCATTACAATGAGAATAAATCTTAAACTCAGAGGAAACTAAAAATAGTTAGCTTTTTTTTTTTTAAACACGGGGCTTAAACACATTAACACATCTATGTGAATAGTTTGCAGTTGGTCACAGATGATTCTCTGAAATCATCACTTCTTTAATACAACTTAAACCATCACATTAACTATTTTCACCTAAAGTTGCTTTACAGTTGGAAGAGTAAATAAATAATACAGTTTTTCAAATTCATTTAAAATTTCTGTGTAATTCCCTACTATCTCTAGTTGTTTAGTTGTTTCCTTTTCCAACATTTCTGAAGAAAGAGACAATTCGTTTTGTCAAAAATTGTAGCCTACTTGATAACTTTTGTTACATAAAAAGTTAAACATTCTCAATTAATTTAAAGAAAAATAAGGTTAAGTAAATAACACATTTTTCACTCTGTTTATGTTTTTTTTTTAAATAAAAAGTTATAGTCTAATTGCTTTGAGCTTTTGTTACGTTCGTTACAGGTTACATTTTAAAATGTATTCTGATTGACTCAAACTGAATTTCCAGTGGCGTCTGATTCGCCTGGAGTCACGGGGCGTGGCTTAGGTTCTGCCCAGTAGGCATATCCGAACAACGAACTGACTGGATCTCACGTAACTGTGCTTTTAGTGTACTAATGAAATATTTTATCCAATTGGTTCTGCTTAAGGGTTGTTAAAACTGAGTGCCCTCTACAATTACCAGGCGGAGGTGGTGTTTTGGGGATTAGAGGAGCACGGGATGGACACTTGACGATAACATTGAAAGTGGACGATGAAATTAAACCCCGCATTCCTGAAGTGATGAGGAATGAGCCCCTGGTTAGTATCAGGCATGGGGAATCACATCTGCATCTCATCACTGCGAAAGCACTGTGCCCAACCCCATACAGTAGGAATGGAAAACATAAATTTATCATGGAATCGCAAATCCCACCCTTAATGAGTCAGTCACAAAACTGTCTATAACATATCATATAAAAGCATACAGATTCATGTAAATGCATAATTTAAAAAAATGCCTGATCATATTACGATTGATCTATTAATACACGGAATAATGTTAGTGCTATTGAAATAAACTGAGATTAGCCATAAAATAACATATGCTACACCTGATTTCGGTCGTTCTGCCTTGTAACAGACATTTAGCTAGACCTGTTTTTAAACTCCACTGCCTTCAACTTCTCGAAATGGGCGGCGAGAAAACAGGCTAACTCCAATGTGGTGTATTCATTGCTTCGAAGCTCTAGCCGTTAATTTCAAAATTACGAGTTAGGCGTTTACCTAGTGCTGACTCCGATGCTGATATGTCAACATCATGGTTAAAATGCTATTTGTTTCCGCGAATTGCAACTTTTCATTCACCTTTCGCATTCAAACGCTTTTAGAGTGCACACTTCACAGTTGAGTTAAAGTGTTACAATCGGCAACTACAGTTGCCACGGATCTAGATTCGGGAGTCGCCAGTACTCTGATAGGGTTTGTACTCACGGTATTTATTTTGGACTGAAGAAACAAAATAATCTCAAGACACCAAACATGTCCATTTTTATATAATGTAGCCCTATGAATGATTACTGATATTGAGATGGGTAATACTACTACTACTACTACTACTACTACTACTACTACTACTA
>JAOYSI010009354.1:0-10953 GCA_025775065.1 Hiodon alosoides | reverse complement strand
TCAGCCGAAGAAAAGAGCTTCTTAGACAGCATCACATTTGTGATACATCATTTATACTGAAGCACATAATATGTGAGGACCAGGAGTAATGAGGTGCCAGTGGGAGTGGAGATGCTCTGCCTGCAGTGGTAATTCAAACTCAGTATGGGTGGATATAGATGGTAATTAAATAAAATAATATTATTTTGGTGCTCAGGCAAAAACAAAACCTGCTTCAGGCGGAAAGCCATCGCAAGACACAGCATTTTCTTTTTGTTCAGTAGTGGGCCTACAAGGAAGATCCAGCTGATGATTTAAGTATTCAAAAAACGGATCAAATTAGTGTTTTCACGTGATTGGCTCTGGTAGCTAATGCTCCTTTTGTGTTCAGTTCTTTAAAGTTTCCTTTTTAAAGCAATTGCTGCATTCTGTCAAATGCGTGGGCTTTTAATAAAATACCTGTGCTCATCCTTGTGTCCCAGATTTCACCCCTAGCATCTAGGCTCTCTTGTGTTTTTTTTAACAAAAAATGTGCATGTGTCGGAGTAGCACAAAATGAAAACCATTCATACTGTTTTGTTGTGGGCTTGAAGATAAATAATTATTTAAATTGAGCCAGAAGATCTCCATATGTAATGCAGGAAGTCTCACAGGCTTTTATATTCAGTTCAGAATCATACAATATGCTCTCTAATTCTGCCCACTCCCTCCTCTCTATGATGCATTTGCCCCTGGAGATTTATCATCAACTAAACCTACACCTGCTTTCATTTCATAAATGCATACATTGCCCAAACCTAGTGCTTTCAGTTTTTTCAGCTCTTTTTGTATCTTATGATATGAGTCCTGGGGGAAAAGGCAGGGCAATAATTCAAATTTAAATCAAATGTATAAGTGCTTGGATGGAACGAAAACCCACAAGACCTGGGTCAAATACAAATACTCACACAACCAAGGTCAAATGTAAATTCTCACACCACCTGGGTCAAATACAAATGTTCACACCACCAGGGTCAAATACTAAGACTCAGATAAGAACAGCTAAGAAAAGCTTAAAAGCAAACTTTCGAATTTTGGAGCTGCGTTGACAGAAGGTTGTTCCTTTCCTCCTTTTTATTACTAAGGAACAATGTCTGAGATGACATTTCATAAATGTGTGTGGTGCTCCAAGAGTCTTCCATCAGCTAATAGCTTTGGAAGATAGTCATTCTCAATTGCATTCCAGGGTGCGAGGGCACCCCAGTGAACGCACTAGTGAGGGTTTCTCTCCGCCTAGGCGGTGGACACACAGGTATCCGTCCCAAGGTATGGACCAGGGGGATTATCCATCCCAGGCAGGTCAATCTTTACCTGAGCCGCAGGCGGTTCAAGATGGTTACCCTGAGGCAGCTGTCACCATCCATCCATCCAGGCGAATAGTTTGCATACAGGACACTTACTTCCACATTCCCATATGACACAGAACTGAGCATCAAAGGCTGAGTACTTTTTAGGTATCTCCCCTCTTTTGCCTTTTGTGTACTGGTGAGAAGTACTCCTGTACTAAATAGATCGTTATTGTGTGTCATTATTGCTTGCGTTTGCCAGCTAGAATGATCGTGGCCTAGTCAGTTCTCCTCAGCCTTCCATGGGTCTAGCGTTCGTTTTTTCTTGTCTTCGTTGCAAAGTCTTATTGTTTTAAATGAATAGTTTACTTTTGTAATTATTTACCTTGAAGCATGCTCATGTGTGTATTCCTGTGTCTTTTCTCTGCATGAAAGTAGGTATCAGTGATTGCAGCTGCATCACTGTGCTATGCATATGTATACTTTGGTTACATGATGTAAGCATGTGTTCTCGGTGGTCTCAACACTGTCAGAACAATGCATTTTCAGCATTTTCCAGTCATATTCACACCCACACTGTGCTGTGAATGTCTTCCTTGAGGATCTCTAGATTGCTCTCTGATTTTTGAGTGCAATGTCTAAGAATAGAAGAGACCACACCCCCTTTAGGACAGAGGGTGGCTACTCTCGGCAACATTCTAGGGAGCATGTGTGCCTCAGAGTCTGCCCCACAGGGCGTGGAAGGAAAGACTATTGTGAGGAGCGTCCCAGAAGACGTTCCACGGAACGGAAGGAGGGGAGCGCGAGGAGTTTGGCTACCTATGCGTGGAAACTTTCTCATTTGCTTATGAGTCTTCATCTTCTCCTCACCGAAGGAGTAGGAAGCACAGATCTTCGTCCCGCAGCAAGGACCAGTGAGACTATTTGGAGGAGTGTCTGCAGTGTAAGAGCAGAGCTGGTTGCTGAAGCTTCCATTCATCCTCCTTCAGCTTATAAGCAGGATGTTGTTGAAGCTGAGAAAGCTCATCAGCCAGGTGACGAGCATGAACTGGGCTGCTTTGTAGCCCACCATCAGTTGTGTCTGTCACAGTCCAAGCTCTAGGACAAGATAGTCCTCCATGATGCAGCGCAACAGTGGGGGCTCTTTTGTGTGCAATAAAGAGGCTAGGGTGTTGACGAAGGCTTTTGATAACTTAGTTCCTAAGCATGCGGTTGTTTGAAAGTTGTTGCCTAGCAGTGGTAGACACTATCAGCACCTTCCAGGCTTGGACAGGCACTCACTGGCTTCTCCAAAGGAGAAGCAGCAGTCCTAGGATGTTGTTGCCACAGGCTAAGATCCATTCTCACCAGATCATCTGGAATACTAAACTCGATGCATGGGTTCTCTCCACTGTTCAGGCCGGTTACTCACTGCAGTTCTCTCATAGCCCACCTTGGTCCAGAGGTATGTTCAGATGCAAGTTTTCAATTCTCAGGCCGATCCTAGATCTCAGGCAGGTCAGTCTATACTTAGGTTACAAGCAGTTTGAGATGTGGACCCTCCAGCATGAATGGGGCTTCTATTTAAAGTGCCTTCTGGTGCCCAAATGGGATGAGAGTGTTTCTAGATCTTTGGAAAAACTTGCCGGAAATGGTTATGGTTAGCTGTCGCAGTCCATCGGCCCAGACGACTGGTTCATGTCGGTGGACTTTCACATCACCGTAAAACCAGGACATGTATGTACCTTTGATTTTCTTTCCAAAAAGAAGAAGCTTCAAGTTTTGTATCCTGCCGTTTAGCATTTCCATAGCTCCACGTGTCACAAAGTGCATGTATGTGATTTTGGCCACTTTGAGACTCAAAGGTATTAGAGTCTTGAAATATCTGGACGATCAGCTCATAGCGCCTCTATTTCAGAGTAGTGCAGATTGCAGCCTGCTTAGAAATTTTTCATTTGGCAAAGCTCTCCCTGTGGTGATATTCCAGAGACTTCATGGTCTAATGGAAGCAGTATTACAAAAACTTTTCCCCTTAGCCTTTTGCACACTCACCTCCTGCAGGTGTGGTTCAACCACAAAGTTCCTTATCCTATGATGAACCGACGCTGCATAATCACAGTCTCTATGAGCTGCGTTCAAGCTCATGTATGACAAATTGTACAACAAATTGTTCTCAAAGTTGTGTACTATTGTGCTATTGCAACTTTGCTTCTTAGGTGACCCTACTGAACTTCATGATCACCCCAGAGGGCATGCAGGACCAGCTGTTGGGGATAGTTGTGGCCCGAGAGCGCCCCGACCTGGAGGAGGAGAAGCAGGCCCTCATCCTGCAGGGGGCAGAAAATAAGCGGTAGCTGCCATGGGGGAGGGAAGGATTGGGTAGTTGGAGGCAAGAAAGGGAGGTTGCAGATCTTTGATAGTAAACTTTTGAGGGAAATGTTTTTTTAAGTCTTTGACTAGCAGCCATTTTAGCACCCACTGACTCTGGTTCTCTTTGCAACCTAGGCAGTTGCAGGAGATTGAGGATAAGATCCTTGAGGTTTTGTCCTCTTCAAAGGGCAACATCCTTGAAGATGAGACAGCTGTCAAGATCCTGTCCTCCTCCAAGGTTCTGGCCAATGAGATCTCAGAAAAGCAGGCTGTTGCCGAGGTAACAGAGGTGAAGATCGACGAGACACGCAAAGGCTACATCCCCATTGCCGTTCACTCTTCCATCCTCTTCTTCTCCATTGCCGATCTCGCCAACATTGAGCCCATGTACCAGTACTCCCTTACATGGTTCATCAACCTCTTCATCATGTCAATTGACAACTCGGACAAGAGTGACAACCTGGACCAGAGGTACACTTTTTTGCAGGAGAGAGATATCTTTACTATTCGCAACTCTAGCTGGGCATTTAGAATAGCTAAACCAATGTATCTTCATAACTAAGACAATTCTTTGAAGTTCTGTATATTATTTATATGACAGTTTGAAAAAAAAAAGCACAATGATTTCTGTGGATAATTTATTTTATTAATGTTTTCGCAGCTGAATAAATTGTCAATAATTGATGTTTTTGCAGTATACTGTATTCAGTGTATGCATTGCCAGTTTCATCAAAATTTTTATCACTTACTTGTTTATTTCAGTAATTAACAATTTCAGATTTTCAGTTTATTTTTCGGGCCTGCTGTGATCAAATTAATTTTAAAAATCATTCGGCGAAAGTCCTGTTGTTATGATGTGAATAATCAGCTGAGTGTGTTGATATTTCTCCAGATTGCAAATCTTGAGGGACCACTTCACTTACTCACTCTATGTGAACGTGTGCCGCTCGCTCTTCGAGAAAGACAAGCTGCTCTTCTCCTTCTGCCTCAACGTTAACCTTCTCAAGCACGACAAAATGGTGCATTTTCCTTCTTTAAATTCTGACTGGCCTGCCAGAAAGAGACATTCTCCACCCGCTAACAGCATGTAATGGCTTTGTAACACCTGCCCAGACTTCATTATTCAGAAGAAATTATAATACATTAATATACTTAATTTTTAAATGTTTTGTTTGTGATGGAAAATGTAACATTTTCCAATGTGTATGTGTCTACAAAAAAAAAACTGATGCTAAAATACTTGTAGTTGATGAATATCATTTATGTGTGTATGGTCAGGGGGAGTTAATTAGTTAAATGGCAAGGAAAAGACAGTTTCTGTCTTTTAGAGCCTTTCTCCACCACCCCCCACCCAGGTGGACGAGGCAGAGTGGCGTTTCCTGCTCACCGGCGGGGTGGGCCTAGATAACCCTCACTCCAATCCCTGCACATGGCTTCCCAAGACGTCCTGGGATGAGTTATGCCGGCTGGACGAGATGGAGCGCTTCAGGGGCCTGCGCAAGGACATAGCCCGTCTGAAGGACAACTGGAAGCAGGTGTATGACAGCATGGTGGGTCCACTTCTCCTGGGACATCAGGACCGCGGTGGGCGCTTAGCGCACATGCCCGCTCATGCCACACAGCTCTAGTTACAGCTTCAATTGAAAATGTGCTAACACTCAATATATATATATATATATATATATATATATATATATATTGATCCTTAAAGCATTTTTCTGAAGATATATTTTGCATCCAAGTGAAAGTAAGGATCACTGTACTTAGACACACCTGAATCGAGTTGTCTGAAGTGACCGACTCTTTGTAAAAGAGTAATAATGTACGTGTGGTAAATGGTTTGCAGAACTTATTTTAAATTTGTATTTATTTAACGGCCAGCTGCAATTCTAAGCAGCTATGGTGCTGATTACTACAAAAAACTGTAACTGTTCGGCTTTTGCATGGCTTCTCATTCTGCCTAACAGGTTTGACAGAGTGAAATATATAGTATGAAAATTGAACAGAGACTTACACAATAGCCAAATCTGTTTCATTCAGTTTACCTGTCCTGGGCCTTCAGCTCTGCAGCTTTACTCCCATAGAATAACTGATGATGTGAGTCTCCTGGCTCTAATGAAGGCATAGACCCTCCTACCAGACACAAGACTCCTGATGAGCAGCTGCTCTCTGAGCACAACGCCGTGGTGAACTGTGTTGTAATCAGCATGTGGCGTAAAGAGGGGAGGTAATAACTGAACCTGCTGGGCTCTATCAAGCTCCCTCTCCTCTACCAGGCACCTGAGTTGAGCATTTATCACACACTATAACACCTTACTTGGCCTGACTGAAATAGATTGCTTTCTTTATCGTATAATTATGTTGCTTAATCTTGCAACAGGTTGATAACTCCCAAGATCCCCCAAAACAAATTTGGTGATAAAGTTCCCCCATTATCTACGAATAAAATAACTTGATTAATTGATAAAATGAAGAAGTCCCTTCAAGGTTAATCTCACTAAATGAATGTAAATGTTCTTGAATCCGTTCATCATGTCAAACATTAAACAAAACCTTTGCAATAATTTCAAACAGATTTGAAAGTTTTTTACATTCTGAAGCCGTTTATAAATTTAAACATAATGTAGTAGCTCTTATAGGAAAGTTTTGTAATTTCCAGCAGTGCAATATAGCCATTCTGTTTTTAAAACTTTAATAAGGGAATGATGCTGTTGAGACAGGAATTTTAGCAAGTTAACAATAAATCGAGGACATGAAAGATGAGAACATGCTCGAGAAGCTGATTGAGCTTTGCATTGTAAATATTTTCACCAACTTTATTCAGTTCTCCAGTAACCCTGCTGAGGTGAGTAACTGTATATCTGAAGCATTGTCACAGAATATGAAGTGGCAGATGGGGTAAAGGCTAAAACATTGGGGCCGAAAGATCAGGACACTGAGTGTGTCCATTCCTCCTCCAGGACCCTCACCACACCCCATTCCCTCAGGAGTGGCAGGAGCGACTGGGACCCTTTCAGAGGATGCTCATCGTACGGTGCCTACGGCCTGACAAGGTTGGAACAAACCCCCACACACCGCACCTGCTGTGGTTAACGAACTGTATTTACTGTACTCACAATAGATTCACATAGACATGGTCACTTTCTCTCCCTATCTCTCTCACAGACTCTCACATGCACATACACAGCGAATTTGCTGCAAATAATGTCTCATTGTGGCCAGCAAGGTTATCTCTTTGACTCTTCTATTATTTTTGGAGAGGTGTGTTATAAATCAGCTAAACACTCCTAGCTCTTTGAAAAAAGAGTAACATTTTAGAATGCAACTTTCCTATGTATTTCACGAAAGCAACACAGTTGCCTTTGCACGCTGAGAATGGAACCTGCATCTGAACAAAGCAGCTCTGTCCGCCCTTGGATGCTGCCAACCTTGAGTGAGACGCAGCCCTCGTCTCCCAGGACGCCGCTTTCCTGGAGCTGCTGTCAACAAGACAGCTGCCAGAGAGCATCCTGTCCCAGAAAGCCAATAGCCGATACCCTTGACCTCCAGGCACATTCAAGGATCTTGCAAGCCAGTGCGCCTCTGCTTTTGCATTGTCACGACGACTGCTTTTATTTACTCAGTGTATATTGTTTCGGAAGTTCCCCTTTGTTCTTTGTCTTTCTTTCTTTGTCTCTTCTCTCTCTTTCACACTTCCATTACATTTTGTTCATCAATTTTTCCTCACCTGTCTGTTTCTCCCCATCTTCCAGGTCATCCCCATGGTGCAGGAGTTTGTGTCTGACAGCCTGGGCCGACAATTCATTGAGACGCCCCCGTTCAACTTGGGTAAGGCCTTTGGGGACAGCCATTGCTGCACCCCCCTCATCTTCATCCTGTCCCCCGGCTCTGATCCCATGGCAGCACTGCTTAAATTCGCCGATGACCAGGTAGGAACACGTCTCACTGCTGCACCCGTTCCCTACCATTTTCCTGAACATACATGTTTTTAATATTCCAGGCATTCCTGGGCATTCCAGTCTCAAACATACTAAAGTGTGTAAATGCACAGATGCCTTTGGCTACCCTCTCACTGCAGTACAGTGTGTAAATGCACAGATGCCTTTGGCTACAATTTTGCTGCAGTACAGTGTGTAAATGCACAGATGCCTTTGGCTATAATTTTGCTTCAGTAAAGTGTGTAAATTCACGTATGCCTTTGGCTATAATTTTGCTGCAGTACAGTGTGTAACATTTGTGTGTAACCCTTGCAGGGCTTTGGTGGGAACAAGTTGACCTCACTGTCGCTCGGGCAGGGCCAGGGCCCCATTGCCATGGGCATGATAGAGTCAGGTGTGAAAGAGGGCTCCTGGGTGGTGCTTCAGAACTGCCACCTGGCCACATCTTGGATGTCCACCCTAGAGAGAGTTTGCCAGGTCGGCAACTTTTTCTGCGCTGTTTTGTACTTAATCCACTCTGACCCACTTTGAACCAAACTCGTCCCACAACATGATGTTGGTAAAATGTTCTATGGAAGCAGGACATCATGTATTATTTTGTCGAATAAAGTTATACATTATAAGAACACAACAGCAGTATGCTTCTAACCAGACTCTGAAGCACAGGCGTGATGGGAAAGATGCTCATCCCTGTCTCCCGACCCATATTTATATGTTTCTGAGCTCACACGACTGCTATACTGAAAGTCAGGGTGGGATTTAACCTACCTCTAACCCCTAAACCCTACATTTAAAGCTGTAATGTTGGCTTTACAGTGCCCTCCATATTTATTCACATGCCGTTAAACCAAAAACATGATTCAATAGAAAGAAAATTGTGGAATAATTGATTTTTTCTCAAATAAATTGAGAATTATCGTAATTTTAACACAAACTCAGAAAACGGCAACACACTTTGTTTTACACAGAACTTTGTACATCCACACTGGAAATACACTTCATCTGTGCCACATAATCGGGCTGTGGCTTGTTATCAGTTATCAGTGCTTAAGCAGTTAACAGTGCATACACTTTTTGTATACAGGAGCTAAATCCAGACACCACTCACCCGGACTTCCGCCTCTGGCTGACCAGCTATCCCTCACCCACCTTCCCGGTGGCAGTGCTGCAAGACGGGGTCAAGATGACCAACGAGGCACCCAAGGGCCTACGCGCCAACATCGCTCGATCCTTCCTCATGGATCCCATCTCTGACCCCGACTTCTTCAACAGCTGCAACAAGCCGGTCAGTCTGCCTTTGCCTTGGGGTTTGGAAGAACGGAAGACAGACCTTTCACTACCCTTTCACTGTGTTATTAAACCACTCAAGTGCTGCCCTTTTTACTGTGTTACTAACTCACACAAGAGCTGCCACTTTACTGTGTTAGTAACCCACTCGAGAGCTGCCTATTTACTGTGTTACTAACTCACACAAGAGCTGCCACTTTACTGTGTTAGTAACCCACTCGAGAGCTGCCTATTTACTATGTAGCCCCTTTACTGTGTTACAAACCCATAAAAGACCTGCCCCTTTACCGTGTTAGTAACACACACAAGAGCTGCTTCTTTACCGTGTTAGTAACCCACACAAGAACTGCCCCTTTACTGTTTTAGTAACCCACTCAAGAGCTGCCTATTTACTGTGTAACCCCTTTACTGTGTTACGAACCCATAAAAGAGCTGCCCCTTTACCGTGTTAGTAACACACACAAGAGCTGCTTCTTTACCGTGTTAGTAACCCACACAAGAACTGCCCCTTTACCGTGTTAGTAACCCGCTCAAGAGCTGCTCCTTTACTGTGTAGCCCCTTTACTGTGTTACTAACCCACACAGCTGTGACACCTGAAACCATATGCATGCCATGTGATAATTGTAATGAACACACTTCACTGAGGTGACAACCAAACGACACAGAATGGCTGTGTAGTGGATTTTCATATCCATCGTTTTCACCTCTTCTAATAAAAAAACATCAGATATTTACTTTAATAAAAATACCAAATAATTACTGTTTACATACCTTTACCGTTACATTAAACAATTGATCATGACTGTCTTACTTAAGGCTTATATTTCTTCCAATGTTGACTGCAAATGCTACTAGCTTGTGACTTTCACAGTAGGCTCCCAGCTGATCAATCTCCTTCATGGGTAATATTAATCAGTATTAGTTATTAATTAGTTATAATTATTACATTTGGTATTAATGTCAAATCTGCTCGACAAAAGGCCGGAGCACCTTGAATTTTTTTGATTTTTTAATCTTTGCCCATAAATTGGTCCACTGTGTATGTATGTATGTACAGAGACTGTAGCTATTAGAGAAAACAAAGAGGAGCAACCAATGTGAATTCTGAACCCTGTCTTTTCCTGTCTTACAGGCAGTGTTTAAGAAGCTGCTGTACGGACTATGCTTCTTCCATGCCCTCACGCAAGAGAGGCGCAAGTTCGGCCCCCTGGGCTGGAACATCCCCTATGAGTTCAATGAAACAGACTTACGCATATCTGTACAACAGCTGCACATGTTCCTCAACCAGTATGAGGTGAGCACTCATCACGGGTGCACACTCACGAGTCCAGGATGCTCACACAGTTATGCTGTTAATAAAGTCCCACCCATATATCCGCATGTAATTCTCAGCTGCAAGTCAGCAAAACACACTTAGATGGATCTACTGAAGAGCCAACTATATATTTTACCTGTAAAAGAAGTCAGAGAAACTTCTCTTCTAATTTACTAATGCAATTGCTTTTATGAATCCGGTTAAACACACTTGACATTATAAGACCAGAGCTTTGTTACTCAGACCTGGAAAAGTCAACTGTTATACCTTTCAAAACAATGAATAAATAAACTGAGCTGGATAATTTCTGAATGAGTTGACATTTCCACAAAAAACAACGGGAAGAGTGCCACCAGCAAAATTTGCAAGTGAAATTTAAAATGGAAATGCCATATTCACATTTATCCAATCCTCCTGTTATTTGCTAGAAAAAAATCTTATTTGCATTGAGATATAAAATTTCTACTTTGCTGTATAAAAACAGACTTACAGAATTACTTTTATTCTTCATTAAATTCTAAGAAGAAATGTTGTGATGGCCTTTATGGCATACATAAGTCTGTATGATAGGAATATGTTAGTGGCAAATGGTCAATACTTGTCAGTACTGACAAGTTTGTATCTAACCACCACTCCACCTAGGAATATGCAGAAAGATTCTGAATTGTTTATAAAAGTTTTGCATACTTTGTACCATTTGGTGCTCAGACTTAATGTCTGTACTGCATCTTCACAGTTTTAATAATGACTACCTATCCG
>JAOYSI010009352.1:0-10955 GCA_025775065.1 Hiodon alosoides | reverse complement strand
TATATATATTTTGTTCCAACACAGTACAGCCAGCAGGCACTCAAAACCTAGATGGAACACAAA
Organism: Hiodon alosoides; assembly: GCA_025775065.1. NCBI lineage: Eukaryota > Metazoa > Chordata > Actinopteri > Hiodontiformes > Hiodontidae > Hiodon > Hiodon alosoides. The sequence continues at coordinate 10,892 of JAOYSI010009352.1, read as the reverse complement.
ATGCTGAGCTTTTCTTCATTGCAAACCTGATCAGGTTTGGCCCTTAATGTTAGCTGAATACGGATGATACGTGAAAAAGAAAGACGGCTTTGTTCAGTCTGTGACGGCATTAAAACGATATTTGCGCGGCAACCCAAAGTCAAAGTCAACCCGAAGACTGAAGGCAAAGTCCCAACTTTCGGCGAGGCTCGCAGTTGTGCGTAACCCTAGACGTGCAAACTGACCGTCCACGGCCGAAGTCCAAAATTCTCTTACTCTGAAACTTAAGTTTCTTTTGTCCTTCATCATACCTGAGCTTCAAGTTGTAGTGTTTTGAATATGATGTGTATCGTTATGTGGTACTTAAAGTGAAGAATGACCACTCTTTTAGATCATAGTGGGGAGAGAGGTGGGAAAGAAAAGTGCAAATGTCTACTCTATTCATGAGCAAAGAAAAACAAGGAGGGGGAAAAAGCATAACGTCACAGAACAGATTAATTTTCCTGGTAAATGAGAACCCAAGAAAAATAAAGCTTTCAAGCCTTACCGAAAGCAGAGACAAGGAATGCAGAAAGAAAAATAAAACGCATTTAAAAAGTAAAATAATCAAATTTAAAGCTAATGATAAAAATCAACAGCTGCCCAAAAGAGGACCGCATTTAGACTGGAATGAATGAGCAGCTTTCGTAATCGACAGCCCCGGGGCAGAACTGCCAACAGCAGATAACACTGGCTTCTCCAGAGCATTTTCTCCAGAGGAAAGACAACTAAAAACCACTGCCTACACCTGTAGCTGACAACGTCCGTTTCACAACGGGTTGGAACACAAGTGCAACTGGCAGGTGCAGGAAATGTAACCAATAAAAAATAAAATAAATAAAAGGTTGGTGAGAAAGGAACAGAGCAGAAAGATTTTTCCAATGAAAAAGATAAACAGGGGTCGTCTATAGGTGGCGCTACAGTTTAAACTAAAAGATGTAAACTTCAGTTCTATTCCTCATTGTGGCGGTCAGGGAAGTACAGAGAGCGAGAGGAGACCAGATCCGGATCCGATGTCAGGGGCAGTGAGTCCGCGGGGTTCTCTGGGGCAGACCAGGGCGGTCCTGTCTGGCAGGAAGCGGAGCAGGCTGGGCCGAGCCGTTTGTGGTGGTGGCGGACGGCGGGGAGGACATGAGGTTGGCCTTGGGGGTTCCCATTTCCCCACGGCTGCCTTGGTAACGGTAGCCATTCCGGGTCGGGTTCCTGTCATAGTGTGAGCCGCCGTTGAATCGCTGACCTCCAGGCTGATTTCCTTGGCCTGGGCGCCGGTTACCTTGATAACCCTGAGGAGAGATTTATAAAATGAAAGTCAAGAAATAAATTGCACTCAAGGTCAGAAGGTGTAGCTGAAGCTGCAGACATCAGATCTGGTCCAACTGCACAACAGCGCTCTGCTGCAGAATCACCTGTCTGTTCATCTGGGCAGGGCGCCCCCCGAATGATGAGACCTGTGGTCGTGGAGTGGGCGGGGTTTCCTGGGGACTGGGGCCGGTAATGGAGGAAGAGGCGGAGCTACAGCGAGAACGGCTGGAATAGCCCGTCTGAGGGTGGTACACTGGAAGGAGGGAGATCAGTCAAAGGACTAAAACTGCGGCTGGATTATGCACGGGCATTACCCCCTAACCCTAACCCTACATGCCCATACCTGTACCCAGTCACAGCTTTACCTTGTCCGAAGTCCACAATGTTCTTCTTCAATGGATCCAGCTCGTAGGTAAACTTCACCGCCCTTCCCAGGTCCTCGTCATACTTGCGCTCGCTGACAAAGTGCTGCGGAGGGGGATAGTCTGCATTAGGTGAGGTTAACCTACATCCCTAGTCCATTCCTCAAAGACAGGACGGGAAGAGCAGATCATTCCGGGGTGACAGAATCGTCTAAACGGAGCGTTCCCTTTAATAATCAGATGAAAGGCAGGACATTGACAGACAGAGACAGACACCTTGATGTCTGCACGCAGCTCGGTCAGCTGATCCTCAGACATGCCGGCAGATTGGTCAGTCAGCCGCCGCAGCTCTTCCGCCCTCTTCTGGCGGCCATCCAGGATTGCCACTGAAAGGCAAAAGCAATGGCTTAGCATAAGGGATGTTTTATCACTGAAAACCGTCAGGTAACTCTGCGGTTGGAAAACTTGGCAAGCACTACCACTAGTCAAGGGGAGACGGAGAGAGAGAGAGAGAGAGAGTCAGCTGCTGACTGGACAAAGGGAGCCACAGCGCTGGAGAGATGTACAGCAGAGGGAAGCAATGCCAGGCTGGCCCTGAGAGGGCACCGTGCGCATCGGTTGCCAAGGAGATCGAGACGTTAAGAGGCTGCGAGGGCCGAAATCAGTCGGAGGAGGACAAAGGCAGAAAATGCCAGGAAACAGAGGGATTTTCTCATCCCAGAAGTGTGAGAGACGCAGGGGAATGGTCTGCATCAAGGAATGCAGTTTCAGGAGAAGATTAGCTAGGGCACCCCCCCCTTGCCCCTGACCCGAGAGAGAGAGAGAGAGAGAGACACATACACAACTAAGCACAAAGACACCATTCAGCCCCCCTCCCCGACACCTGAGACCAACATCATTCACTCTTTCCAGGCGAAGTACACACCAGAGGGCTAGGCAGAGAAGGGAGACTATGATGCTGAATCAGTGGTTGTTTTGGTGGTGGTGTGGGGGGGGGGGGGTGTACTTACTGGCTTCAGCTTTGACTTTGTCCATTTCTGCCAACAGGGCCACCTCTCGATCCATTAAACTGAAGGAGAGCAAGAGATGGAGATGATTACAGTCTTCCACAACAGCTCTGACCTTTCATCTACCTTAGATAAGACACAAAGCAATGCATCATTTGTGGTTTAACATCTCGCCTGACGACCGAAAAAATTCTCCCGTGTTTTTTTACGACCCGTGTAATGACTAGTGGTGAATTGGTATGTAGTTTTTTTTGGGGGAAAAAAAAGATTTAAAAAAATTCCTCCTGTGGGAGTAGCAGCGGTGCGCACTTTACTTTGTTTTCCCGGGCAGACTGCTTTCACCAGTGCAGCGTGTGCAGACAGTTCCCATTGAGCAGGTCCAGCGCGCGCGACGCCGCTACGTTGGGCCGACACACTAACCACTGCTATATGCTGGAGTCGTGCATTCCTCATACAGCGCAGCGGGACACTAGACAGGAAGCCCTGTAGCCACTCCTGACTTCTCCAAGCTCTGTGGATTCTGCCACTCAAGAGAAAGGCAGGCTGCGCGACAAGCCGGAGAGCAAGGAGCGCGCGGCCCTGCTGTGGGAGACGGAGACCCACCAGCCCTGGAGTTCAGCGAAGCTCTGCTTTATGCTCTTGATGGAGGAGTCCATCTCATCCTTCACCGTCACCCTGTAGCGGCTAAGAGAGGCGGTGCAGCGCTGCAGGTCCTTCACAGAGCGGTCGATGTTGGATGCTGCACACAGGGGGAAACAAAACGGGCCACAGTTACACGACTGACCACCCCCTGACATCTCCTTGCCCCACGGATGTACAAGATGCCTGAATATTTTTAAAAAGACATCTATTGCACGCTTTAATGTTTTATCGAAATAACCATTTCATGAATTGCAGCAGGTACTGCACCAAAATAATATAGAAGTGGTAAACTTTGACTAAGTACAATCTATATTATCATTTCCTTGATACATTTTGCTAGTCCTGGAAACACTAATTATCTAACCATAATTGTAGCCTAACATTTTCTGTCCATGTAATCAGACACTTAATGTTTATAATTATCAAGTATCAACTAATTAGTCACGTGACTACCACAGTTACACTCATTGACTAGCTGCTGCCTGCACACAATCAACACACATTGCCACAACACACATCTGTCACAGAACAGGCAGTTTCCTCGGGGCCACAAATAATCTTCTGGTTGATTAACAAATGCTTGAAGGTTGAGCTGTGACTTTCCGTCCGCAGTCAGGGACCATACGCTCACCTTTAAGCAGCTATTCAAGGAAGAGTGCGGCAATCCCCGTCTAAAGAGTCACCACAGCCCAATGGCCTTTTCGCTGTGGTGAAACTCCCATGTAGTGGATTTAGTATTTAAAGAGCAAAACACAAGGGGTCCTAAAATGGAAAAGCACCCCATGCACGACCAGAAAAACCAGCAGCAGACTTGCTGGGGCCTAAAAAAGCAGCTTGTTTTGAGAAATGACTCACTACACCATGTTCCGGTCTCATTTCCTCTTTACAGGGAGGTGCTAGCGCTGTTCACTGAACTTTCTGCTACGCCACCCGATCACTACACGGAGGGGGCGCCAGAAGCAGAGCAGTCCTTTGGAACTGCAGGACGTGCGGGTGGAGTGGCGGGGGTTCCGCAGCAAGGTCCACTCTGCTCCACGCGATTGGCGCCAGTAAGCAAGCATCCAACATACTCGGCCACCTTCCCGCGACCAATTACACGGCGCGGAGAGTCCCCGATTTAAAGCTTAGAATTCAACACCCGAGCGAGTGATCCGTTACCCATAATTCAGGCTACGAGAGACGGATAACGACTGAAGTTCTGATAATCGGGCAGGAACAGCATAATGCACACGCTTGCCGTCAAGTCTCTGAGCTCCCGTTTCAGACTAATCAGTACAGGCCATGTTGGTGCTTCCCGTGTTAATGGATATGTTAATAATCCGTGTTGTTGTGAACTTCGCCCAAGGGAAGGCATAAATGTGATAACTAAGATATACTGAACTGACCTTTTAAGCACGACTCCTTTACAAGCTTCGTTTGCAAGCTTCGTTTGCATTACTGGAGCATCCGAGGCGTTACGCTTCATGTAGACGCACTTCAGTTCTGCTGGAGACGCTGTACACTAACTGATTAATCTTTAAGGGCTTAGTAGATAAAGACCACAACTAACCTAAAAGCAGGGGCTCAACATTCTTGGGGGCAATATCCCCTAAACACGTCCCTCCCGAACCTCCTTAAACAAAGAAAAGGGGGAGAATCACAGCAGCAGGGCAGACTGACCGGTGCAGCCATCCTTCTCCATATCCGGGCCAGCACACAGTCTCAAAGCAGGCCTCTCACCACGGCCAGAGCTTAACAAACCATTTCAACCTATTCTGCTCCTTTACTACCTTTTATTCTGGGTTTGAGGGGGAACAAAGGGATCTACTGCACACTGAGACGACGGAAGCCGTATGCAACACACAGGACAACGACTTGACAAAGAAAAAGTAAATAAAATAATACAGATATATTGCAAGGACACCGAGGCGTCAGGAGTCTCACCAATCTTCTTGTTGGCTGACGACCCATGTTGACCGTTTTCGGGGAGGGGCTGGGGCGGGGCGAGTGCCGGCTTATAACCCGGGCCGGGGCGTGGACGGGCCTGGCTGACGCGAGGGCCCGGGGGACCACGGCCCCCTGGGGCGTGCTGGGGGGTGGGGCTCGGGGCACTGGGTTTAAGGTCCCCCTCGGTTCCTTTAAGCAGACGGACATGAGATGGGGTGTGGTACAGAAATGGTGCAGCATGTCTACAATCTTTCTCTGACCTCGAGTACCTGGAGCGTCAGACAACTCGGGCGTGGCGGGCTCCGAGTCCAGCTCGCCGGCCTCCACGGAGACGGAGTCCAGTTGCTCGCTCAGCGAGTCCAGCGAGTCGCCGTCGACGACTGAGCCGTTGGCATGGAAACCGTTAACCGCATCATGGCCGCCGCCGTCGTCGGTGGGAGGGGTGGTGGCATCGGCAGGTTCTACCTGGACTTCTGGCAGGGGCTTGGGCTTTCTTTTCTTGGGCTGGTTGCCAAATAGACACAGGGAGAAAGCTGCATTACAGGACTGAAATCAGGAAATATGCCTGTCCAACAACCATGAATCAACATACCATGGCACATACGAAAATACCATCCTCCAATACAGGAAAATTTATACACAAAATACAAAACTAAAAAGTGCTGATCATGCTAGTGTCTTTTTTGTCGCATTGGTATCTAAATGACAAAAAGAACCCATCAGATGGTTTGGATTTTGGCTGAAGGTGAATATTTCCCACTGAGCAGGATAATCATGATCAAAGCCATGAGTGATGCACAACGACTGCTGTACAGTAACTCAAATTTACTGCAGCAATGCACAACACAAACAGACCTTTTTTTTCCCGGTTACATTCCACTCCTTCAAGATATCCACAGCACTACCTGGGGAGGGGGAGATTAAATCAGTTACACACAGCGCAAATCTAAACTACTCGTGTCACTGCAAACAGAAACCACAACAGAAGCATCAAGACACTATCTATAGGCAAGGCAAAGGACTTCTAAAACAAAGGCAACCCCACCCCAAACCACAGGGAACCGGAATGGAATGCTTCAACAGCAGTGACAGAATTAAGAACCGCGTCAGATATGACACCTACGCAGTCACTAGAGACGTTAGCAGACTTACACATTGATCAGGCAACATGAATCCTGCTCCAGACTTAACTGGTTCAGATGACAGACTGGTCTTAGCTACGGGGGGAAAGCCTCAAGAAATATCCATCGTCATCACAATAGGCCCCTCCCGGTCATGGACGTCACCGCAAGCGGGAGGGTTACAGCAGTTCAGGTTTCCGTGCAATCATTAAACAGAGCCGTCAGGCTGTGACATGAGGAAGTGCGGCACGATGATGTCGTTGTGTTTTTTTTTTGGTCCCCTGCACACCACAAGAACCCAAAAGCATGCCTCGTCTTTGCCTTAGACGGGACCTGGGAAGCCGGTGTGTGCATGCGTGCAAGTGGTTAGGGTCAGTCGGGCCAAAACCCGGAGCCCACTTTTTGACAAAAAATAAAATAATTTAAAAAAAACCAGATCAGTAAGCAGAGATCAGGAAGGAACATCATAACTGGCCAAAAGTGAGTCACTTGGGCGTACGAGCTAAATATTCAGTTATGAAAAGCACATGTACAAATGCTTGAATAATGCAGAGCGGAGACACTATGGCTTGTTGCGGAAAAAAACCTGTTCACCCCAGTGTGGCAAATCACCGTACACACTGGCTCCTGTTGACATCACACCCTAAATTTAAACACCAGCTGAGTGTCAAGATATTTTAAAAAATACCTTCAACGAAGGCCTGAACGGCACGGTCCACACAGTTTTCAAAGTGCTGCAGCACCAGCACAATCTCATTGTTGCTCTTGTTGGGAACCACCGCTCGGACGGCATTTATCTGCAGGAATAAGCGAGGGAAAAGCACAGTAAGAAAACCAACCCAGGAGCAACTGCCGACACTGTCGGTGGTGGAGGTGTCCAAGTGATTCTCCTGGAATAGACATTTCAAGCGCAAGACGCTTTATCCATCAGCCCTCCTCAATGTCAAACTGCTTGAAAAAAACAGACCATTCCCCGTCAATGTATTTCTCTCCCCTTTTTTCATAGGTGTAAACCATACAGGAAATTCAGTCCTAGTGAATAGGTCCAGAACGTATGGGCAAAAGAAAGAGCAACACATTGGATACGGTAGGTCTGGATGCATCCTGGCCCAGAACAGCAAACGCTTCTCGCTCGCTTAATATACACAGGGTCCCCAGCATGCACTGCAGAGCAGGTAACGACTTTGGCAAAGAAGCAACACAAATTGTCGCGCTGAGCTTGAGCAAACAGTGGATGCAGAAGGAGAAAGGAGAGGCCGAGACAGGGACGAGGGCTGCAACAGCGGCTCTTTACCTTCTCCTTCATCTTCTCAAAAGTGCCTCCTTGGGACATCACCATCTTGGAGTGCGTGTCAAACACGACGCTGGAGGCATCTGGAAAACGGCAGACAATCGGATTAGCGCGCCGCCATCCGAACACCGATCACGGCCTGGAGCAGCGCGGCCAAGCATCAGCCGACGCAGGTCACTGATCTCCAAAACAAAAGCTGCTTGTATTGTTAGGAGCAGTTCCAACAAGGTGGAGGAGGAGATGGAGAATGCCTCGGCAAACAGAGACGGCGCTGCCGGAAAAAGCAGGATGTGAACAAGGATCCACCCGTTCGGTGCCATCTGGGTCTGGCGCCGCATTCCAGATTGCACTCCCAGCCGTTCTTCACACTTCAATTTTCTCAATCAGATAAGAAACAAAACAGCTGGGTAGCGGGAGCCGGGACCAGGGGAGAGGGAACATGAGTGGCCAGGGTGCCTCACTGCCGGTGCCAGAAAATAACAGCAGCAATCAGGGAGGACGCAGCGACTAACGCTGAGAATTATACCCGCTAACAGGAAAATTTACATGCTGCCTTAAAATGGAGTTCTTCTAAACGGCTTCTGCACTGCACTAAGCAGCACAGGGTAAAGTAGTCTGCTGTGTTGCATCAGCGGTCAGCAGAGTTTGTTATGAGTACTGTGGTCTGAAAGGTCCCCCACTTAGCAACCGTCTCAATCCGCCGCCCCCCCGAGGCTCCCTGTCTCTGCTGACACATTAACTGGTACAACTGGGTCAGACAATGGGAAGCTCAACCCAGAAGGGAAGCTTGTTTTGACAGGGCAAACCAAAACGCATCAGCAAGGCAGACACAGCCCTCCAAACCAAGCTGCCCAAACCCAGGCCAACCTACGACCATAACAATTCTGCTGGCCAACCTCGTATCATCAGGTTTAAGTAAGATGCTTATTGGGAGGTAAGGCATGCACGCACATGCTTTAACAAAGCACAGAATTTGCAAAACAAAATCAGTCTCGGAGCCAGACCAGTCCATGAACAACTGTCATTCAGAGTTAAGAACACGACACGTGAGAGACACTGGGTGGCTAGTGCTCTTCCTTTTTAACGACAACAAAATAAATAATTAATAAAAACTTGCACAGAGTGTAAAAATGGAATCTGGAATAACGATGATTTCACACGAAAAGCTCCAGAAAACCAACTAAAACAGGGAAATGGGTCAACTGAACGGGGCCGCTCGCTAAACATTAGGAGATACCGCCGTTGGGCAGGGCCGCGGTTTAATTTCAGGAGGCCAGTTAAACCCGCTTAGTGCTGGCACCAATAAGAACATGGATCTGGGAACACTGCTCGGATTCAAGGAAGGCAAGACCCAGCTGGCAGTCGTAGCAAACAAAGCTGAGACTCTGACCAGGCCCCGAGTCACACGAGAACCATCTGTGATGACCTCTTGAGGAAAAACCCAAAATCAGCACAACACATGTCCCTATTGAACACACTGCCCCCGACAAAAAGCCACTAAAGGGATGAACTGAGGGTTGTCAGCGAAAGTCTCTCTAAAGCATGGCCCAACAAAACTCAGGCTGATGAAGATGAGGGCTTGACCCATTGCCTTCTGTTCCGGGCAGCTTGTACTCAAGGCTCACCGATCCACTTTCGACGAGATTGACGTGCACCCACCACGCAAGCCTTTCCTCAATGAAGGCAATAAAATCAGGATTACCCGTAAGGTGGCTTTAAGTCCTGGGCATTTGTGGAGCTTGGTCCCCCCCCTCCCCACAGGGGAAATCACAACCTGCAGCCTGTGCTAACCTGTCCCAGCACTAGTGCACCTTCCTGCCATGTGTAAGAGACAACAGGGATGTCTGTCCCCCCCCTCCCCGACTGGTATTCAACACAGCGCATGGCGGGCCACCAATTCAACGGCACCGGTGCGGCTGAAGACCACATTTCTAGAACAGAAAAAAATAAACCAGCGAACCACAGTGCACTTGTGTGCCGCTCCCCGGAAATAATGACTGGACACCTCCACTAAAAGTATTAAAAGCACCTTTCAGTACACAGTACTCAATAATTCTATGCGTCGTTGGCTCGTATCCATAATACGCTGCCTTTATTTTGTACAGATGGCCGCACACAGCCTGAAACCCTTGGTCGTGGAACCCGCTCCTTGGCACCAAACGCAGTTAAGCTCATTAAGGTCAGCAGCAGCCGTCCCTGTCAGAGCGCCTTATTTCCGTGGCCTTGGCATGCGATCGTCCCCCACCAGGCAGGGAAACATCCCAACACAAGAAAGACTAACTTCTCCCAGGTGGCAGTGTGAGGCGAGAGCTTTGGTTAAAAAATTTTTTAAAAAAAAAATAAATAAATAAACGGTACGCAAGCCGAGTAGAGCAAAGACGGCGCTTGAAAAGATGGAAGCGGACACAGGCTTACCTTTCCGGGAGATTTTTTTGGCCATGCTGTAATCTCGACACAAACTCCCAGGGAACAACTCCAAACCGAAGATAGGTGGCGCTTCTAGTCTAGTCTCGTCCGAAGAACCCTACCCCCGGTGCTTTCTGCGGACACACAACGGGCCCTCTTACTCCGGCAGGGGAGGAACACACCACATTAAAACCAGTCTGTGCCGTGGCTTGTACGCGTGCAGAGCGACCAGCAACCGACTCAGCAGATCCAGTCTCCTGTGTCAGTGCCCTTTACCTCTCTTTTTAGTGGTGTTATTTCTCAGTTTCACGCCCCCTTCCTTCCTTCTTCCTCTGAGGCGTCCCTCTCTCTCACTCTTGTTTGCTCGCTCCCTCTCCCACAAGATGCCAGCAAAGGCTCACATTACAAAAGCAGGGAGACCAGGAAGAGGTTGGGGGGGGGGGGGGTGTAGAGGCAAATCAGGCCACGGGCGAGCCCACCGTCCACGTTCTCAAGCTGGGACACTGCCGCTTCCCCTCGACAAAAAAAAAAAAAAGTCTAGGAGAAGGGGGAGAGAAAGAAAGTGGTTGAAAATCATTTTTCCATTCACGCAAATTAGTGGTGCATTGGGAAGGAGGACAGGGAACACAGGGATACATTCACTGACATTGGACCAAGATTCTACCAAATGTCATTACTGCATCAGGGGGGAAAGTCTGCTAAATGCATTCAAACAGGGGTGGCTGGGAACATTGTTAGCCGTACCACACACACACACACACACACACACACACACACACACACACACACACACACACACACACACACACACACACAC
>JAOYSI010009349.1:25294-38503 GCA_025775065.1 Hiodon alosoides | reverse complement strand
TGTATTCACTGTTTCAGGGGGTACACGTCTGCTAAGTGTTGCGCTGTCCATAGTCAAAGCTGTATTCACTGTTTCAGTGGGTACACGTCTGCTAAGTGTTGCGCTGTCCGTGGTCAAAGCTGTAGTCACTGTTTCAGTGGGTACACGTCTGCTAAGTGTTACGCTGTCCGTGGTCAAAGCTGTATTCACTGTTTCAGTGGGTACACGTCTGCTAAGTGTTGCGCTGTCCATAGTCAAAGCTGTATTCACTGTTTCAGGGGGTATACGTTGGCTAAGTGTTGCGCTGATCAATGACCAGTCTATGTCAGAAAGTAACACACAATGAAGTCTCCTGCATTACTTATCAATACAACTGTATCACAAAAATTTATTTTATTTTAAACGATGGGTTGGATGCAGTGGGTCCCGCAATTGTAGACATGCTTTTAGAAGCCTTTAAGCCCATACTGGGGCCTCCTGGAGTCTACAGTGGTCTTCAGGGTTTCAGGCTTTCAAACATCAAAACTAAACCTCAATTTGATTTATCACGCTCCAGACATCAGTCACTTTTAGGCCAAAAATACTTCCCAACTTGGAAACGATCAAAAGAGAGGCAACTTCATTCTTACTATAAGTTTTAAAAAAAAATAAAAACTTGTTAAACAAACACAAATACATAACGTCTGGTGGTAAATGAGTTATTCTCATGCTTGCTTCATTCTGGAAAGGGGAGATAAGATCGAGCCAGTCTTGGACATGAATAATTTACCATTCAAATTTAATGAGTTCTTGTCCCCCTGATATAATCACGCCTCTCTCGCTGAAGCTTTGTATTCCACATCAGGAGAGAAGCGCTAACAGAAAGCTGCTTGTTTTACGAACTTGAGATGTTAACCACTTAGCAAAAACAAGGCGTTTTGAAGGAAACGGTGTCTGTGTGCGACGCAGAGCCCCCCCCCCGTGCGCGCGTGCGCGCGTGCGTAAATAACGCATTACGCTCGGGAATCGTCTGAAAACCCAGCACTTTCATTCGGGTTTACTGTGCTTGGCGTCCGTTACCCTTGCCGAAAAGGTGTTATTAAGGCATGAGATTAAATAAAACTTCACATTTCTCACTTTGTTAAGTATAAACAAGAAGACGGCCATGGGTGGCAAAACGGAAAGAGAATGTTCTTTGTTCCCAAAAAATAAAACAAATAAATAAACAAATAGGCAACGCTTTTTATTTTTGGTCAAAGTCAATGAACGCTAAGGCCTGCCGGCTTCGCTTCACTCTGAATGCAATTTCGTCGCAATACGGCACAGATGAGAAGCCGTAACGCAAACCGCAGGAGCTCGGGGGCCAGGCCCCTCTTCCCATAATCCATAAAATTGCACCCTGAACTGGAAAGAATGCTGCCAGGGGAGCGGGCTGTCCGTATCCCAGGACGCCCGTGCCTCGCTGGCGAGATGAAAATGTATTTAGCAGGCGGACGAGGCTATGGAAAATGGCGCTTAGCCGTCGTACGTCGCCCGCACCTGCCATGGAAGCAAATCACGCATCTTGGGCGAGCTGGAGACCGCCACAGGCGCTTAAATGTTCCCTCCTCCCCGCCGAGGGAGGAAACGTCACTCGGCATATGGCCGGAGGAGCAAGGGGGCAGGCGAGGAGGGGAGAAGGGAGCGCGCCGCTAGGCGGGGAGGGAGGTGCGGCGCGGAGAGATTTGCGCGCAGGGCCGTGTGTCAGGGGAGCTGTTGCCTCTGTGCAGCAGTCACTGTGAAAAACGGCCAGGCAGCCTTCGAACCGGAGGCTCTGCCGTCCTCGTGCAGCCTGTTTGCCTTCGAATGGCACAGGTGCACCACAGAACTCACTGGTGTTTCAATTTTTTATATTTTTTTTATATCGCCAATTAGGAGAATCTTCTTTTAGAGATATCGCCATTTAAAATACCATTTTGATTTTAATGTCAACCTGTCGGTTTGCTTAAGCGCACACTGGCGTTTTGTTACATCCCTGATTAATTCTTGTTATCAGCCTTGTCGCTTTTCTCGTTTCTATTCTCCTTCTCAGCAAAGATAAATTAACTTGTTTGAACTGATGCTAGCGTACTGAATGGTGAACATTTAAACATCTATAATTATCTTAAATTGCCAGTCAATAATAAGATCTGAATTAGATCGTTCTCTGAGGCTAACGCAGAGTACAACTGTATTTTACAGCTGTCATTGCCTCAATGTATCATGACTATTCTTAGCAGAGTTCATAAAGTCAATTAACAGAGAGAGAACCATGCTTGGCCATATAGTTGTCCACTGCATATTTGCCTTCCAGTCTATTAAAACTGAGCTGCAAGATTTCATTATACAAGAAAAATAGCATTAATACCAACTCACTCCATTAAAAATAAAAAATCTCACCACAGCGCCGTCCAAAATCCCACTTACGAAATTTCAACAAGCCATTAAAACAGTCCCACCCAGACACACACACCCTCTCTCGCTCTCTTTGATAGAGAGCTAACGAGAAAAGGACTCTAATTAAAATCCTCAGATTCAAGGTCTTTCTTTGATTGACCGTAATGGTTTGGTAATCTTGTCTCCCTTGCTCTGACCTACCCAGTCAACGATTTATTGCACCCAATTACAATTTGTGCGAAGCTCACAAGGCCAAAAGGGAGGCCCGCCCCGCAGAGAGGGCTGGGGGCGCCGCTCGGCAGAGCTCCGGGCCTACCCCCGGGAAGGGCCCGTCCACCACACAGCACTCCCAGTCTCCCCCTGCCGCTTCCTGGACGCTTCCTTGGGCGCGGCACCAGAACGTGCTGGGGCTCCATAGAAATGGGTTACATTCGGTGCTCAGGTGGTTTTGATACCAGGGCTTTTTGTGCATTCAGTCACAGCTGCCTGGCATTTTCTGCTTCTTTGAGTAAAAAGGTCAAATACCACCTCGTGTTAAGAACCAATTCAGCCATAATAAGCAAAAGTAATGATAACATATTGTGTGCTGGGTGGCAGCATATGTAGGTCTTCAACTACAAGCCCGAAATAAAAAGGCATTTTATTATATTACACATCAATAAAAAATTTATATATATAATTGGTAATTAGTTAATTAATTAATTAATTAACATATCCATAAATTATACTACTGTTTTTTTTACATTCTTCTGAATTATCTATTCATTAATAATACATTATTCATTTGCACAACAGATGGCTGTTTAAACTGAAGCGATTTTAAGTGTCTGCCTCAGGAGAATGGTGCCTTATATACAATAAGCAATGGAAGGCCAGTCAGCTGCTAACATTTATCCCAAACCAGGAGAAACAGTCTATCCCCCATTTAATGAGTCAGGAAGACCTCGACATATGGCAATGTAAGTGATGTAATACTGTGTCTGAGTACTGGATTCTGCACACGGGCGACACGGGTTTTAGTCCAAGATGAATGCCGCCGTTGCCTCAGAAAAAAAATCAGCTGTGTTAACACGCGGCTCAGCGCGAGCGAGTGAGATGTAAGATGATGTGATGCAAGTTTGTGGTAATACGGGTAAAATCAAAAATCTAAAATAAATCCATAACAGGATCTGATGTAAAATCTCATGGGTGCTATCCGGTCTAATGACATCTCAGGGGGGAGAAAAAAAACCCCAAAAAAGTTTTATTTAAAGGTGAATTTTCCGGTCCCCTTTCATTACTCCGGGTTTACTCGCAGGACACTCAGCGCTGAAGAATGGACTTGCCAGTGCTGGGGTACTGTGTTCTCCGACAGAACACTTGTCAGAGGGAGGAGGGCAGGGCGTCTTCCTCATTTGCCTTGCAAATCCTGGAGCTTCCCGTGAGCGGAGTGACTGACAACTTCAACCCTCGCTGCAAACTCGGAGGAGACCAAGAAGACAGGAGCCGGCGTATTTAAATCTCTACATACAAAGTGGCTGGAAAATAATGGCTTGTAAGAAATAGTTATTAAGAAATAAAAACAGTGCGCAAGATCAAATGAAGCTATCAGAAAGGGCAGACTTGACATAAAAATGGGAAAAGAATTGTTGCCTGATGGGTGGGTTTGAAAGCGAGGTGAGATCGTGCCCGCGAAGGAATGAAATAAATCGCTATCTGATATTATTACAGATTGCAAATCATTTGCCCGAGTGCAAATCTCGCCATCATTAAAATAACCGATGTCCCCACCAAAGTTGTCAGGTTATATTAATTGCTTAATTAAAAAACGTTGCATTGTCTGTTTGAATTCACAGTTTACTCTGTCTGCCCCTGGCGGTTTTAAAACGTACCCCGCATAGTGAGGCTTAACACACAAGACAGGCATGAGAAGGAGGCCTTGATATGATGCCCCCCCCCTCCCCCCTCCCACACACACACACACACACACACACAAACACACACACACACACACACACACACACTGGGGAATACGTGAAATTCATATTTCACAGGACCATACCACAGAACAAAGCCTTGTTCTTCATCTTGCCCAGCCAAGCAGGAACTGTAGGCTTCAACTTTGTGCTTTTATAATCTCCTTCTGAACCGATGCCTCTAAAACAATGTCTATCTTGAGAAAGTATTACAGTCTCAGAGCAATTGGCTTAAGAGGAAAAAACTTTGCTAAACACATCACCCCATAGTATTCATTAGGTGCATTATGGAATGAGTAGGAAACACACACTGAAGAACTGGTCCATTCAAGACGAAGTCCCGGTGTAAAACAGCACAACGGTATTAATCTCCTTTTGAATTTGCTGCGCGTTTACAGCGTGTTTGGAGAGGGGTGGGGGGAAAACAATGAAACGCACAGTCACTTCTACCTCACCTCCGCGGTACCCCACGCGGGTGGGCATAACTGTCACAGATGGCGACATCGCGGGGTGCTCCGTTCCACTTTGTCTCCCCGACCGTTTTTCGGCTTGCCTCCGCCCCACCCCCCCACCTCCCAATGTGGGGTGGGTTGTCATCGACTCAGTCACTTTCCCAGCAACGGTGGGACGTGTCCGCTCAAGTTCGGTTAACCGGAGCACAGGCACTCTGACTACTGCCGGGAGAAAGATCCTTCCGGTAGTCCCTCTCCTTTATAAAGATAAATTCACACAGGCGGTACTCAAACAGTTTAGGAATTAAGATATATTCACAAAAATAAGAGCTTGATGGCTTTAAGATGAGATCTGATCAGTTAAGTGTGACCCGGTTATGGAATACCAAGGGACTTAATGTGATGGATTTCCGGCACGTTTTGGCATTAATCTGACTTTTGATATTTTAGCAAATTTGACTTAGCAGTACATGAATCATTATTACGTCCTGTGAATTCATTATTGTTTCATGCGCTATTAAAAAGGGGATCGTGATTAATCGATGCGAATCATCTCAAGGGCCGGGGACAATCGTTTGACTCAGTTCAGTGACGCGTTGTGCCCTTGCCTCTCTAGACGTAGGCCGTTTAAGCGCTTTGTCCCTTCCGGTCGGACGTCCTGCCGCAGTGCCGCAAGGCTTGTCAGAACCCTAACAGGCAAATAGCCGGTTACATATTCATACTTAAACGGTCCTTCTGAGACGGAGGCATAGACTCGGCATGGCCTAGTATCTCACGGATTCATCCCGTCTCGTGCAGGCCTATTGGATTGGGGTTACCACTCCAGATTTAGGGAGACGCACTTTTTAATTGGCAGAGGTAGAGATGTGTCTTAACTGTCTTGCGTAGAGCTGGTGACCTGAAGGATGGGCACAGTAACCGAAACCTTGTGCGAGGCGCTTAACCAGCATTGGTTAACTTACTTTTCAGCTGTAAAGAGTAAGTTAAAACGCGACTGTGCAAGGCGTTTTGAGTTTACTGGTTAAGGGCGTCTCCTAAGGAACTGATTTGACGAGCGATGATAAAATGTTGTGTTGCTGCTGTGAGAGAGACAGGCCCTGAATGTGTGTGGCAGATTTCCCCCCTCCCTCTTCAGCTCATCATCCCTTTTGGAAACATGTTCTGCGTGCATATGGAGTACCAGCCAAACGCTCATACTTTAGCATCAAACTTCCCCTCGACACACGCCCAATCAGCTTCGCTACAAACATCACATTAATTGATGGGCCGGCCTCCAGAGGGAATGCTAAAAATAGAACCCGAAGAAACAATCTCAGGGCTACGTTGCTGGCGCTAACGGCGCAAGAATCGTCACGTTCTTTCACAGGGATTCAGACGACAGACTCCCGGGGCTGGGGTTGGCTGGTGACACCCTAGCTCTGTGTGTGTGTGTGTGTGTGTGTGTGTGTGTGTGTGTGTGTGTGTGTGTGTGTGTGTGTGTGTTCGTGTGTGTGTGTGTGCGTCACACAAGAATGCTTCTGTCATTGGTCCTTTGGCGCTATTAAAAACGTGTTAAAAATTCAACTGTAACCGCCCTTTGTGCTAAGACTGGCGGACTCCGACGATAAAACCCTTTGTCAGGTGAGATGTCTGAGGCGCCGAGCAGTCATTGCATCTTGCTGCCCATAAAGCCCTCGGAGGAGAGGATCCGTAACCGACCCAAACACTGCCTTCAGCCTTCTATATCTGCATATCAATCTGTAAGCTCGCGGTATCCGGGCGCTCATGAACGTACCCGTCCGCTCCAAAAGCTGCGCAGGGCTACGACACAGTCGGGGTGCGCGTCAACAACAAAATTCGGTCAATCCGCTTGTAAAGGCGAGGAGCTGTGCCTCAGCATGCGGCTGTACTGGAGCTCAACATCAACAGCGTTCCCCTCGCCCGCACACCAGTGGTCAGCCGGGCTTGTAAACAGACCCGCTCTGTTGTACGGGCCTTCCTCGGCGTTGGAAGGGATATCTGCGTCAAAGCTCCTGTCTCCCTCTTCATTCAGGCCGATAATTGCAAACCTCAGTCAAATTAACCGAGTCAAATGTTGTCGAGTTTGGGCGGCACGCTTCAATTCTGCTCGCCAATTAGATACCGTTTGTTAAGGACTGAACCTCAAGCTCTCTTTTAAAAAACAAAACAAATATAGCCACAATTCGCAATGGGCATTCTCCGCTTGAAATGTGATCACCACGACAACCACTATTTTTTGTGCGTTCTGTCTTAATGGGAAAAAAAGCAAAGAAAAAATACAAAAACAAGTCCAACACTTGAATAGGTTGCGGCCCTCTTTTATGATATTGATGGTAGAAGGTGATTACTCCAAAATGTCACGCAGCTCTTTGGCATTGAGATATTACGAATCACTTACGCAGTTGTTTTCCGGTAACGCTGCTCAGTACATGCTGGGCCTCAACTCTGCCATGGCTTTCACTGTCTGTCTCTTTCCGCACTAAAAGTATCGCTCTCTTACTCCACACGAAACCTCGCTGCAGGTAACCTTCAGCTCCGCCTCAGATGGGCACTTGTCACAGATCACATCTTAGCGTTCGTGTGCTTGGAAGCAGCGGCGGGTAATTTATTATTAATTTAAATGAGCGAACAGGCTGAAACTGCTGACGCCGCGGCGGCGTTTGGGAACCGCGCGCGGGCGTCAGAAGCCGGCCTGTTTGGGAAATGCCTGGAACGTTCGGCGCCACCGTGAATAGGGACGGGCATGCTGGGAAAGAGCCCCGTGGTCAGGACACACACACACACACAAGCAGGGAGACAGAGAGAGTGAGAACGATAGACTGAATGCCCCTCTGTCCAGCAGTCTGACACACGCACCTCGATTGGAATGTTGTCAGTCGGCTGCTTCAAAACTAACACATTAATCGACTCCTCAATGACCCGACCTCCGTTATAAAACTTATTCGCTACTCATGAGGCATGATAACATCTGCTATCGATCTGGGGTGGGGATTAGAGGGAAGGGAAGGAAAATATACGTGGAAGAAAACAATGCTAATCCAGCTCCCTTGCAGCGAGGAGGGTGACCCAGGCAATTTATGGGCGATTGATCAGTGCTGCGGAGGGACCTCTTGGGCCCACTCCAGACAAATGGACACAGGCGTCTAAAATGCGCCCCTCCGTGTGTATTTCAGCACAGAGGAATATCCCAGTCGTGATCGCTTGATCACCTTTTAAAAGTCTCAGCAGCTCTTTGACAGACGTAGGAGGACTAAGGGATTGAATGCATTTCACCGATGTGACAATTCGCCCGGAAAGTTGCACACCCAAAGCTTTTCCAACTGGGTCCCAGAGCCATGCTGCAGTGTAACGACGTTGCTATTAGTTCTCAGAGAGCGTTGTGCTGAAAGCGCGCGGTGGAATGCGTGAAGTGAATACATTGTATGCGAATAATGCATGTGCATAATGTTGGATGTGTAAATGATGTTTACATTTTCACGAATACCAGGAGGAACAGAAGAGGATACTACAAAGAGACAAATGGATTTGAAGGTTTGCACATGTAAAACATTTACTCTAATTAAAATATTAATGAGACCCAGTATGAAATGTTTAAGAGCCGAGAGCAAATTAACTTTTTAACATAATGGTTTCAGGCTCCTGTCTCACCCTTTCACAAGGATGTCAGGATGTGAAATCTCGCTGTATTTTGGCAGATTTACATTTTTTTGACATGCCATGTCTCTTGTTTGATTGATGTGTCATCGCCTAAATCCACACGGTACAAAGCAATTGGGCTCTGGGATACACAGAAGTCTGGGATACTTGAGTCTGTGCCACACATACATCAGCCTTTTGAATCCTAATGTTGATATCCTACCAACTGTACTCACAGTAATGTAATTTTTCAAGCATTGTTTTTTCAATAAATATACGCACGTGTTGTTTCAAAACAACTTAATACAATTATTGCTAATAATAACAGGCCTAAGAGACAAGTTTAGGTGGCAATTTATTATAAGGCAAAACCTTTAAAAGTTTTTTTTTTTTGTAAAAATTTTTCCAGTGATATATATGCTTCTCACATACCACAGCTGAATGTTTGCACTTCTATTGAGATCTGGAAAGGTAAATTATAATCGTAAATTTTAAATTTCCTCGTTTCCCTACAGCGAGCGATGTGAAACATAGTTGTGTCACATTGGCAAAGCTCCCGTTCAAACGACCCCCTTGTTGTTATTATTATTATTTTTTTTTTTTCTGTTGTCAGGTCAATGAACTTGCGGCCGCTGCCGTAAGCAATCGCGCGGCAATAGGAAAAGGAGCATTTATTGAATACATTCCCTCGCGCTCTAATCGACGGTTAAACTCCAGCTGGGTTTAGCGCTGCAGTGGAGGATGTAAACCTTGCCTGAGCGTGGCGCCATGACAACAGCGAGGCTGCGTGAATGCGAGCTACAGTCAAACTGTTATCATTATCGGCTTAACATATTGTTTGGAAACTGGTTGCTAAAGAACCTCAGCGTGATATGCTGGTGTCGGGCCGGAATTCAGTCAAACGGGTGATTTTATTGCTGCCGACACCGCTACTACAGGTCTGCCCTGATAAGGAACCCAGTAAACCAATAATGCTGAGCATACCCTAGGCTAATGGCGGGAAAGCTGGTCCTACAAACTAAAGCCTGATTTATCAATGAAAGTTGCATGTCTCTGAACACCTGTCACGCCTGCGCCAAGGCGCATGCATACGAGTGAAACTGCGCGTGCATTACGAAAACGCCGAGGTGCTGCGGCGCTCGGGCTGCGATCCGCACGCTTTGTTTTTAATTCATTCTTTATCGACTGACTAGCAGCCAATCCCGTTTCCTTCCTTCTGCTTTCATTAACAGGCTTTAACGGGAATCCATAGAGGAAGCGAGCGACAAAACAAACGCCTGAGCGTTACATCTTGTAACGAATGGGCTGTAAAGAGATTTTGCCGGGGAGAAGCACGTTGAAACTAATTGGGCTATTTTCCGACCAAGCAGCGGACGAAAGGAGGGAGAGATTTCAGGGCCCAAACGCAGGGTGACAATTGCAGCCGTACTGTTCATTCCACTGCACTCCAGGGCGTCTCTCGTCGTGACTAAAAGCTCCTAAACTGCTGCGTCGTTCATTAATCACAATCTATTGCCGTAAACTAACACATCGGAAAAGCAATTGATAACATAAAGCACAAAACAAAGGAGGCCGCCCATTGTAAAGAGCCATCGGCAAGACTCGTTTTCCTTTTATAAATATTATACGGCTCCAGCGATCATTTTGTCAATGGGCAAACAAGCCGTTCGTTCTACGGCGGCTGAAAAAAAATCGCAGGTTTCAATTCAAAGAAAAGACAGGTGAAAAGACAATTAGGCTAAGTGAAGGCAGTCACGGCCGTTTATAATTCAGAGTCAGGAGTGAATAATATCACGGAGCACTCTGTGTTATTATTTTGGTAACCGAAGTAGCCCTGCCCATCCCTGCGTTTTAGGGTTCCTGAAATAACCTGCCACACGTGACATCCTCAGTGCCAAGCATTTAGAGTCACCTCCTTCCTTTAGTTGATTTCCAAAATCTAACACTCACATAAAAACAAAGCGACCATGTGCATTGGTCCCCAGCAATGTTTTTCCGTTTTATATACTGTATATAAAGCGCCTTCTAAAAGTATTCACTGCCTTCCAGGGATGTCCCATTTTGTTGAATAATAAATTACTGAATAATTTGCAATGTTTATTCCAAAATTGACAGCTCAAAATAAGTAATGTGTCTAAGAATCTAGATGTCAGAAAAGACTTCAAGGGGAGAAAAAAAAATTGAAATATGTCCAATGCATAAGTATTCACCCCCATAGGTCAGTACACAGGAGGAAGAGCCTTCGGCAGTAATTATAGTCTCTCCCGACTTTGCATACTGGCTTGGAGCAATTTTTTGCCTATTCTTCCATTCTAAAGGTTTCTCAGATAGGTGGGGAATCACCAATGGACAGTATAGTTGAAGCTTTGCCATTGTCTTTCAACCGGATTTAAATCAGGACTTTGACATCGTTACTCAATGGCATTCACGTAGCTTGGCCTTGTGCTTTGGGTCATTGTCCTGCTGAAAGGACAGTTTTTAGCAGAAACCAGTTTTTTTCCAGGAAACACCCCCATAACATGAAGCTGCTACCATCCTACCTGACATTACGAATGATGTTTTCCACCAAAATTAACATTTTTATTTAGATTTTTTTCAATTACCTATTTAAAAATAGATTAATTGTTGATGAATAAGTGCACATAGGAGAGGTATTTTTTTAAGGTAAGGTTAATTGTACAAAGTGTATTCACATGTATTGGGTTTGTGTGATTGAATGACATCAGCCACAGATATAACCTAGGCTGCTGTCACAATTGCTTATTGAGAATGGACAACTATTAGGATAAAATTCAAGCATTGTCACATTTAACCGATGACTACAAAGCAAAAAACGTCCCCCTGCTGTAATGAACTTTTTAATTACTTTTTAATTATAGCCTTGTGTGTCCTAATATAGGGCAACTGATTGGATACAAGGCGATCCGTACAACCAAATGGTTATTTGCAAAAATTACTTTCTTTCTTATACACTTTGACTTTCCATTTTAGTACATTTTGCTCAACAGAGGCCATTTGTAGATTTTTAAGTCGTGTGTCGAGAAAACGCGTCTGCTTTGGAAAATGTTAAGCGCATTTAGTCATGCTTCTCCAGCACAATAAATAGCACTGCCTATCTCACATCTGGGGACAATGCAGGAGCCACTCTGACAAGAGGGTTTTTGCATGAAAATAATAGCAGAAGTGTACCAAAATTGCGGCTAAAGAAGAAAACGCATCCCACCAGCTACAGAGCAGATTATCACTGCTAAAGACGTGCAGGTGTTCCTTCAGAGACGCCCACTCAGACATGGTCTTAATACACCACTCATTCTCATAAGCAATTCAAATATGCTTTCTCTGCTAGCTGCCTGCTCGGTGATTAGACACTTTCCCGTTCTGCGGGCTGGCTATAATTTTGTCAAATTGGCTTTCACACGCAGACCACAGAGCCATTTCTTAAAGGAGAATGAGTGGTGGCCCGAGCTGGTATATCGGTCTTCCGAGTGGCTTAGTCAGTAAAGGTGCTCTCCCGATTGTGGGCCGAGCCCTGTGATCTGCCATTTATTGGTTAAGCTGAATATCATGTCAGTTGTCGACTGTGACCAGGAGAGCACAGCAGCAGCAGCACCAGGTTGGGGTGGGTGGTTATCGGCAGAGCCCAGAGAGAGTACCAGACTGAGCTGGGCTGGTTGGTCATCGGCAGAGCCCACAGAGAGTACCAGACTGAGCTGGGGTGGGTGGTTATCGGCAGAGCCCACAGAGAGTACCAGACTGAGCTGGGGTGGGTGGTTATCCGCAGAGCCCACAGAGAGTACCAGACTGAGCTGGGCTGGTTGGTTACCGGCAGAGCCCCCGAAGAGTACCAGACTGAGCTGGGCTGGTTGGTTATCGGCAGAGCCCCCGGAGAGTACCTAGACTGAGCTGGGCTGGTTGGTTATCGGCAGAGCCCCCGGAGAGTACCCAGACTGAGCTGGGGTGGGTGGTTATCGGCAGAGCCCACAGAGAGTACCAGACTGAGCTGGGCTGGTTGGTTATCGGCAGAGCCCCCGGAGAGTACCAGACTGAGCTCGGTTGGTTGGTTATTGGCAGAGCCCACAGAGAGTACCAGACTAAGCTGGGCTGGTTGGTAATCGGCAAAGCCCACTGAGTGCCAGACTGAGCTGGGGTGGGTGGTAATCAGCAGAGCCCACAGTGCCTTCGAGATGGACGTGCACTCAACCTCTGGTGAGGGGTTGTGTAGCCTAGACAGCGTGAAAAACAGGTGGCTCGAAGGCAATTGGAACGGAGGAGACCTAGAGTACTACTACCTCACCCTCTTTATGTGTGGTGATGGATTCTGAACTGAGATTTAGATGAGCCGAGCCTTAGCACAAACAGTGCCAATTATAGAACATAAATATTTTCCATTAGTCATTATTGTTTGCTGGTGTTCTGGGAGTCTAAAAAGGCAATGAAGAGGGATACAAACTAAGTTTACACTTAGTCATTTGGCTGAATAGGCCTGGCTAAGAGTTCCCTGAAGACGCAACCAGGTTTTTATAAAAATAAAAAGCAATACGAGTTTTTTAATACCTATTATTTATTGTAGATTTGGTACCAAATATTAAATCGAAACAGCCTGCTTAGAGGACTACAACTCTATTGCAAAAAGTTCTCAGTTCAAGTTGCTCATTTAAAAACAACCGGAATCGCCGCTGTACATCGCTACTCAGCTGTTTCAGAAATAGAGTGGACCCTCAATACATTACAGATAACAATTCCTTGTGCTGGCTTTACCAACCCATAATCTTACCTCCTCCATCCAAGGTGAC